>SZWC01006188.1:48286-87083 GCA_023375785.1 Penium margaritaceum
GTTCCGCTCGCGGTCCTGCACGAGCGTGCAGCCGCCCAGTGGCGGCTGCGCGGAGGCTGCGCGGAAGATGCACAGCAGCTTCCGCCTAGCTGCTGCTGCAGATGCGCAGGCAGCTGCAGCAGCAGCTGCATGGCTGCGTGCGCGGTGGTGGCAGCAGCAGCTGCACGCTGCCGCTGCTGCTGTTGCGCGCTGCAGCAGCAGCTCGCCGCCGCCGCCGCCCGCTGCTGCTGCTACGCTGCCGCGCTGCCACGCCGCCGCTGCTGCGCTGCTACGCTGCTGCTGCTGCCGCTGCTGCCGCCGCTGCCGCTGCTGCTTCTGCTGCTGCAGCTGCGCTGCGGCCGCTGATGCTGCTGCCGCCGCTGCGGCTGCTGTTGCCGCCGTTGCGGCTGCTGTTGCCGCCGCCGCCGCTGCGGCTGCTGCGCTGCTGCTGCCGCCGCCGCTGCTGCGCTGCTGCTGCCGCGGCTGCTATCACGCTGCTGCTACGGCTGTGGCTGCTGCGCTGCTGCTGCTACTCAGCTGCGGCGGCGGTGGGAGAAGGGCTGCTGGCACCGCCGCCGCCACGCCCCTCTGCGTGGTGGTACGCGTCGCTGCTGCTGTCTCTGCAGCTGCGATCTCACGTTGACGGCGGTCGACCGTCTCCAACGGGTCCCAGAAGATCTGCTGCAGCGGTGACTCTCACTGCTGCTGCTCTTCTGCGTCTCTGCTGCGCAGCTCGGTGAGATCTGTCTCACCACTCTGATACCATGAAAAACTGCTAGGAAGCTTCCTAGCCTTGCTGCTGCTGACCTGGCGACACTGTCCAGTCAGCTGACGCACTAGCAAGCAGGCAGGTGCAAGAAACAGCAAGGATCAGGCTAGGGAGACGCGCAAAGTCTCATAAGCTTCAATAGCTTAGTAAATGCAGAGAGANGCGGCAGTCCAAGAGCTGTCCTAAAACCGGCCCAAAACCACTGTTTTGGCCGTAACTCTGCGCACACATGTCAAAATCCTACGCCGTCTGAACCTAGACGTGCAGAATCAAAAGACGCACGCAACGACTGGTCACATGCATGCATCCATCGACGGACAGTGAGTATATAATTCAAAAACATGCAAATGGGCCTCATGCCCAGTCCGCCGAAAGGCGCCTGCAAGACGTAGAGGTCACAGCAAGGAGTCCCGGTGACATCTGGGGCTCTGGAACAGTGGTCGGTCAGCTCCGGACGGGTAGTCCGCCGCCTGTCGTCGCGCCGGTGTCACCAGGGCCGCCTGCCTCAGGGATCTGCACGAGTATGGACACGACCGAGTGGTCACAGTATACTGTACAGGAATGGCACAAAGCACAACACCCTCTTTCAAGGACTTGATGAATAATAGAGCGGGTGTTTGTCCGCGGTTTGCATGGGGGGGCCGGAGACTCTCCATGCATTGAAAGAGAACATGTTAAACCCCGCCATCGTGAGGCCCAGCAGAGACCGCATTAAACTAAAACCCTAAAACCTCGAATGGAATTTGGGGCAAGATTTGACTAAGTTTTGAAGGTAAAATGTTTGGGGTTGGCAATCTCGTACAACAACAAAACGAGCGTTTTCGCTCAAATTAGAAAACGAGAGTTTTTTGCTCGATCGCGATTTTCGCGTGGGAGCGAGTATCGCGATCGATCGATGGGGGGGGGGAGGGGACATGCCCCACCTCGCTTTGCTCGATGAGCGGTGCATGCCACTGATCGAGCATGGTGAAGCGAGGGGCAGGGTAGTCCTAATTTTTAAGTCACCAGGCAAGGCGTCCATACATTTATTCATTGGGTAGGGCGTCACCAACCCCCTTGCGGATTGGGTAGAAGGGTTATTATGCACTTTCGTTGATTTCATGTCTCTCCTTTCTTCTGCTGAGGACTACCAAGCATTGCCATCCTACTGGCACTCCAACCCTCCATGTGGGCCTCAAAGGTAAGTATTTCTTTTGCACCCAAATCCGTATGCCATCAAAATTTGGACGTAAACCATGGCAAACTACCCACAGCTGGGCCCAAACCCTAACCTCCAAACTAGGATGATGCCCTTCCACTATTGGGAATAGGGCTGTTGAACCGAGATCAAGACAAGATGCCTTGATCATTAACTTGTTTTTTTCCACTTCGGTGCGAGATGTCTCGTTCCAGGTACGGAAGACTAGAAAATCTCAGTCTTGTACCAATTAAAAACTTCGGAATAATTCCATTTTGCCCACATTCTGAGACTCAAGCTTCACAAATACCCACTCTATACACGAAACGACCAGACTACCCTATCATTTTAACGGATGACAACATTGTCCACAAAGTGCAAATACTAACTAACCATGTACGCAGTTACCACTCTTGCGGAAACATGACTGCATTCCCGGCAGTCGATGCATGTTCTGTCATGAGTGGATATCCTGGTCACAATAAATTTTGATTTCGTGAATTTCTTCTGTATTTTGTTCTAGTAAGAGTTGCGTGCTAAGTTAAGGTGAACATGAGGATAGAAGTCAAGCGTCATTGCTCTTGTTTACTTGTCGTCAACGTAAAGTCGCATGGCTCAACCAAAATTGCTGCATTAGTCTTGGCGAATAATTGTGCGAATGAAGGGGGGTGTTTTTTCTTCTTGGCAGTAGTCGTCATCTTTGTACAACGACGACATGGTGTCGTCGCCACCTCCTGTAGTACGACCCACGAGCGTGCATGGCCGTCAATTAGCGTCTTCTGAAATACAAAGGGGGTTTGAATCTTACATGGGATGACAATAACGCTTGCCACACGCGTTCCACGTCGGCAGATATTGGTTGTTGACTGCCACATCCGGATTTCCGATCCCATGCATCCGCCAACGATGCTGAGGAATGCCACACGGACGCCACGTCAGCGCATAGTGGTTGTGTGCTCCCACAGCTGGCGAACCGAGCCCATGTTTTGATGATCCTAATGACGATGACCGTTAGCACCAGCATGGGACATGATGTCGCGCAGTTCACCATGGTGCATGACATGCATTATATTGATTTTCCCCTCTGTGCACCGTGCGTGCCCATTGCACGGCATGGTAAACATGTTGCTTCTTCTTGGAGCCGCCCTCTCCCCAGGTGTCCCCGCTTCGTATGGTACTTGTGCTCGTTCTGAACTTTGGTAAGTGGGTATGGCAGTAATGAAGATGACAATTAGGTGGGTAAAATAGACATTAGCGTGCATCCTAGTGCATGATAAATCCACAGGGGGTTTTATGGATCCACCGTTGTTCCGCTTTTACATTCCCCTGAAAGCGACTGTCGACAGCTACGACGAGGAGCCTCGTGTGTCCCAAGGATTCATGAATGGCTTTGTGTTTCGATGAATTCGAGGAGGCTTGCTGGGTCAAGCACCTCCAGGTGGAAGAGCGCATTACTCCACACTCTCTAGAGCGTGGAGAACAGTGTCCGATGAGGTTGAATGGTGGCTCCCATGTCCGTCCCCCGGCTGCGGGTGGGTTGCACTCATCAAAATCGCCATGGCGTTGGTCTTGACTGGCTTGGATTTGCTACTTCGTCCAAGTACGGTGCAACTATGTCCCCGTTCTTGCTGCTAATGTCATACACTGGGTCTTCTTGGCACTTGTTAACTCATCTTCCATCCCCCGCCATGTAAGATCGTCTGATGATGAGCATACTGCTCCCCTGACGGACTTCCGTGATGCCAGTATGCAGAAGGACACTAAGCCGAGAAAGCGTCCTCGACAGGATGCCCCCGTGAACTTCACGGGCGGTAATGCCTTCCGGAACATGGACGCCTACCGCGAGGCACTGCAAGACTACGTGGTTTTGGCACACATGGGGGTCACCTTTGTGAGAAGCGAAGTGACGCGACTGGAGGCCCGGTGTGCGTGCTAGAGGTAGGCGGGCTGCGCATGGCAGCTTAAAGCGCAGTGGCAGAGGAAGACCAACAATGTCACCGTTACTTCTTTCAAGGAGGGCCACACATGTAGCAGAACCGGGACAAAAGGAGATCCATGGAGGAAGGCCACATGGGTCCTACACCACATCGAGCCCACAATGTCAAAGGAGCCATGTACCTTGTCGAAGTCCTTACGACAGATTGTGGAGGTGCGCAAGGGGGAGCGGTCGGCGCAACATGCCATACACCGCTCCAAGAAGAAGGCTCTTTCCAACCTCATGGGAGAGAAGAGCCACTTGAGGGGCCTTTTCCCAGTCTACATTATTTCTGTAAGCATTTTTTTGTACTTTTTGACTTGGCCATGTTGTGACAATTTCTTGTGTTCATGAAGTCATGCTCTTCTTGCGCCTGCTGTTTGCAATTGAAGAAGGTTGACCCATCCACCGTTGCTGTTGCCTAGCAAGACCATCAACACCTCTTTAGGCGTGCGTTTGTGGCCCCGGGTGCTTGTCGGAATGGGTGGTCGCATGTGAGACGGTTGCGCTGCATAGAAGGAATTTTCCTCAAAAGTGGCTTCAAGGAAGTGTTACTGTTGGTACGGTACTGGGACGCCAACAACTATGCCATTCCCATGGCATGGGCTATATGCCCACAAGAGGACAAGGAAATCTAGGATTGGTTTTACCAGCGTCTTGCAGAGACGTACCCAATTGCTCGGCACAACAGAACCACGGTCATCAGCGACAAGGACAAATGGCTCATTGTCGCCGTGAAGCGTCACTTGCATGGCGCTGTCCGCACCTACTACGGACAACACTTGTGAGAGAAAGTCAAGTCGGAGGCGGGAACAACAGCAGCTGACATATTGTGGAGGCTTGCTTGTACCTTCACGCACAATGAGTTTGACCGCTCGCGTGATGAGCTCTTACGTACATCGGACAAGGGCTACAAGTACCTCTTTGGTGGAGACAGGGAGCCTGGGTTGCCGTTGGAATAGTGGACGCGCCTGAAGTGTCCTGTACCTTGTGGCGGTCACATGACACCAAACGCAATGGAGTCTCTAAAGGCCCGCCTCATGGCCGCCAGGCATTTGTACTCATTTCACTGGTTTGCACAGATCTATCCATTTGTGTAGAGACTCTTCGTGGTGTGTACGCGTGCCACCCATGACTACGAGAGCTGATATGCTCCGGTGGTGGACGCCAAGCTATAACACTACACTAAAAACGCCAAGGAGTACCAGGTGCTAATCCATGGCAACCTCATGGGCACCGTCACGTGCCCAAAGAGCCTCACGGGTCGTGAGGTCGATGTCAATACAAAAAAGTGCTGTACAGGGATCCATGCCAGCACGCTATGGTGTTGACGTTGGACGTAGGTGTGAACTCTGAGTTGTACAGAGACATGCATCTGACGCAGATGGCGTGGCGTCGAAAACACAAGACACCCATGCCAGGAGTCAACCTCCACGAGATTCAGCAGCCATGCGTGGATGGGGCCAGCCACATGTGAAGCGCTCACGTGGTCGACCACGATCAAAGCGCATGGACAGGGTGTCCGGGCGCAAGCGGGAGCGTATATGTATCCGGTGTGCGTAGAAGGGACGACCTCCCCGTTTCTACAAGACTCCGCTAGCATTATCGCCGACAGCTGTGGCTGCTGGGCATGCTAGAGAGCTGGCCATAAACGCCGGTGGCCGTGAACCACCAGCAGTTTAGCTTGTTGCAAGTGCTGTGGCACTGGCAGCAGGTAATGGCGATGAGTGTGCTGGAACAGAGGGCATGGAGGGTGCTACTGACGGTGGACCAGAGGGTGTGGGCGGCCCTGCTTGCAGTGGGACGGAGGGAGCTGCTGGCGGTGGGACAGAGGGCGCGGACAGTGTTACAGGATGTTGAACAATGGCATTGGCATGTAGCACTGGACTCTGTGGATGCCATGCTGCATTTCGTAGAAGACGTTCTAGGGGCTCTGACGGTGCTGGCGGTGCTGCAAGTAGTGGTGCAAGTGGTGGTGCAGGCAGAGGTGCAACTGGTACATACAATGGTACAGGCAAAGGAGTAGGTGGTGCAGGCAGTGTTGCTGGGAGTGGGGAAGCAGATGGTGCAGACGCCTTGGTCATAATGACATTGCAGGTTGAAAATCTTGACGATTTGGCTAACTCAACCGATTCCTCATGGTGAGAGAGCTCAGAGTTTGAGGATTGCACTAACACGGAGTTAGAAGAGGAGGAGTGGCAATCCTCGAGTAATAGGGAGGAAGGAGTCCTCCTCTGGCCTGTCCTACAAGGACAATGCACAGCCTATGCGCCGTCGTCATGGTTTATCCTTCTCTGTCTGTGTGCCATGGTAAGCTCAGTCTATGTTCTTATGGCCATGCGTGTTCTCATTTTATCAGCACTGTCTACATGCTGTTTAAAAAAGTCTGTTTGCATGTTGTTACAGGTTGAACCAGTGACCTTCATGAGTGGGTCAATGAAAAACAAAAGGAAGCGCTTGATGGTGTGGAAGAAACATGGCAAGTTACAAGTGGAGGGTCAAAGTGCCAGTGACAACTCAGTCATGGAGACAACACTACACCTTAGCAAACTTAGTATGCACGATGGCGAGGAGACAGTGGCCAGATCACACGTGGCCAATCCTTGTAGTGGTCAATGTGCATCACCCTTTGGGGAGGAGTATTTTGATGTTGTTTGTGACTTTCCTAGTGAAACAGAGTGTGCGGCATACGATATCATTTGCTAAGTGCATGACCTACTCGTGTACGTGCAGATGTGGATTAGCTATGGGTACTTGACTCCCCTCTTCTTCTGATTGAAAAGTTTAACTTTGATAAATGTCTTCTCCATGGCCAGTGAGTTCTTAGGTCAATGAAAATTTTCACATTGGTTTAAGCTGTCAAAGGTTGACTGGAAGAATCAATAACTTATCTGTTCAACATGCAGACCTTAGGGTTCCAGACATTAGGTAAATTGATGACCAATCGCCTAGAACATGACAGAATTATCCACCATGATACATGTAGCTGTCCATTCCATTACACGATTTTGTACCCTACAACGGACGTATGCCCTCACTGTTATTACAAGTTGTGCAAACATCAGACCATTTTGAAAAGAGTGTGCAGTCCTGGCATAATGTTCAGAATGCATACTATAGTAGAGAAGAACACATGAGTGGCTTCATGAACAATGGTCCTAAACATGATCGAATAAAATTGAGTCTGGAGGCGTGTGTCTTTGCCACCCGGAGCTGTCCCTTGATGATGCCTGATCCAGGCATGTTGAAGGAAGAACTCTCAGCTCACTATGCAGAGTTATGGCGTGCTGTTTGTGAGGATGAGCTGAGAGTCATCCATGGAGACGGACCTCCCGCTTGGGCAAAAGGCTGTACAGGCCAAGTGGGTCTTTTGCAAAAAGGTGAAGCCTGATGGAACACTTGATCGCTACAAGGCTCACTTTACGGCCAAGGGGTTCTCACATGTTGAGGGTGTAGATTTCATTGACACCTTTGCACATGTTGGCCGCATGACCACCACTCACTTTATTTGGGGCTGTTGCTCACCACGTCTAGAAGCTGCATCAGATGGATGTGAACAACACATCCATGACACCTAAGAGGAGGAGATCTAAATGGTCCAACCACCTAGTTTTGAGGTTGTTGACAAGGTGTCGTGCNAAGTGGGTCTTTTGCAAAAAGGTGAAGCCTGATGGAACACTTGATCGCTACAAGGCTCACTTTACGGCCAAGGGGTTCTCACATGTTGAGGGTGTAGATTTCATTGACACCTTTGCACATGTTGGCCGCATGACCACCACTCACTTTATTTGGGGCTGTTGCTCACCACGTCTAGAAGCTGCATCAGATGGATGTGAACAACACATCCATGACACCTTAGAGGAGGAGATCTACATGGTCCAACCATCTTGTTTTGAGGTTGTTGACAAGGTGTGGTGTTTGCGCAAGGCCTTGTACGGCTTGAAATTGTCATCTAGGTGCAAGAACCAGGGATGACTGGCACAATGACAAGTGCCGGTTACGTGTACAAGAGACATTGACCGGTCGCTCTTTCTCAGACGGACAGCTGCGAGCATCATTGCCATCCTGGTCTATGTGGACAATCTCTTGATTGTATCTCCTACTATCAAGGCTGTAATGGAGGCCAAGGCAATCCTTCAGGCTGCTAACAGGATGAAGGACCTTGGTCCTACAACTGTGTTTCTCTAGTTGGAGATTGGATGCGATTGTCTGTGCCAGACACTCTTGTCCCATCAGGCACGTTACACCCGCATCGTGAGAGAGTGATTTATTAACCTCCTTGGTGTATTTTCCACAACCTCCATCACCATCACACATGAAGGGCAGGATGCTTTGAACATGGATGATCTAGCACAACTGGGGGAGATAGTGGACGTGACCCTGTACTTGCGCCTCATTGTCTCTTTGATGTACTAGGCCACTATGACACGACCTGACATTGCCTTTGTTGTCAACCTCCTTGCACAGTTCTCGTAGTGTCCTTAGACGAGAGCCCTTCACACAACTCTAAAAGTGGCGCGGTACGTGGTCTCCATGCCCTACTGGAGACTCTGCTTTTTGCGACGGTGTTTGGTGGTAGTTGACGGCTACAGAGACAACAAATGGGCATGGAGCCCTGATGGATGGAGTGGGACAAGGTACGTGTTCCTTCTAGGTGGGATCGCTATGTAATGGCGTTGCGGCAAGCAGGGTTGTATTGTACGTAGGTCATCGAAGGCCAAGTATGTTGCACTGGGGACTCGGACTATTGAAGCCGTGTTGCTACACCACCTGATTCTTGAGTTGCGATAGTTTGTGTCTTATGTCATTCTACAATGTGACAACCAAAATTCTCTTGCCATTGCAAAGAACTCTGGTGTTTCATGTATGCACGAAACACATTGTTGTTGAGCATCACTTTGTGCATGATCTTGTGGAGCGACAGGTGATTTCCGTCATCTGGGTCGGCACAAACATGCAACAGGCCGACTTCTTGACCAAGGCACTGGCCCGCGGGCCTTGTCCCTTACCTGAAAGTGGCTGAGAGTGGGGTGTGTGAGCATGGATTGTTAAGCATCTCATTGTGCACTTGTGTCAGTTCCGTACATGTATGGACATGAGCACCATCGGGTCATAGGGAAGTGTTGTGTTGTGAGTCGTCCCCGTCTGTGTTGCCATGTCCATGCTTGTGCAGATGCTTGATGCAGACCCAGCTGGCACCGGAGCACGGACGGCTTGTGGCTCCACCCACTAGCAAGTCCAGCGAGGAAAATCTAGCGACTCCAAAGCATGTCAGTAATGAATAAAACAACAACAAGAATGAGGCTTTTTGGGAGATCCATCTCACACTAACCCAGGCTCTTGCCTCTATGAGGCTTATTACTTAGTCTACAAGTCAATCAGGAAAATTCACTATTTTTTGGCCAGTGGACTTTTCTCAGTGAGCCCTCTTAGACAACAAACGGCCACAAACCCGACATCGTCCATTTTTCCTGATAACGTGATCAGACCAAAATGTGCATGATACAAATGAAGTCATGTAGTCAGCGTCTACTAGAAATTCAAAGAGCAACCTGTACTAGGAAGACTCTGCTACAAAGAACAACCGTCGATGATTACACGTGACATGAGTCATGATGACTATTGTTGATGGAGCTGGCCGCACACTGCAACCGAGTGGGAGACTCCACAAGATGAGATGGGAACCATGTCTCTTACAATGGTGTGACGCCCCCTCCATCGCTTTGCGTGTGCCTTCATCAACATCTGCCAAGTCTGATGTCTACACGAGCATGTACACCAGTCAAGAGGTCATAGTATAGTTCAATGAAACATGCAACTCACAACAATCTCCCATCACCCGTGGATACCAGTGTACATACACCTGCAGAAGTCATGCATCCATAAGTAAACACGATAATTCATTCTCCCCCAAACCCTCATGTCTTCATAGTCCAGCAAATCGACATAAATGCGATGATGAGATCACGAACGGATTAGATTGTACAGGAATCAAGACAAGGTAAGAGAGCTCATGGATGCACGACTGCACACTCACGAATTCAGACCAACTAGATCAACTAATTTCTTGGAGGATGCTTGCTTGACGGCCTCCGTAAGGAATTCAGCCAACAGCTGCACAATATCAATCCACACCATCTGAATGCTACCCTCAATCAACATTGTGTACACATAGTGACGCTTCACATTGATATGCTTTGTGCACGTGTAATTCATGCCATCATTGTCTGTAATGGGGATGACATTCATAGTCAATTGTACCGTGATGGACAATGTAAGCTGACGAAACTCATACAATAAGTAACAAAGGCACATACTCTTGCATACATCGATGCCTTATGCAACGTACTCTACCTCTCTAGTGTTGGGTGCAAGGCACATCTACTCACCACTATGTCACAAGACAGCCATGATGCCAATGAGGAACACCCTCCCAATGTAGCTCCTACCATCTGTGCTCCCATTCCAATCATTGTTTAGGTAGCCTTAGATGAATACAGATGGCTAGTGATGGAACGCCAGTCCTTGACGTGGTATGGAGATAACATACCACGCCACACAAATGGTTGCATCTAAGTGTAGCTGGTGTGGAAAAAAAAAATAACTGGGCAAGCACATCTATGGCAAAGGCAATGTCTAGCCGCGTGGTGATGGCGAGCAAGATGAGTGATCCAATGAAACAAAGAAAAGCATTCATGTCCACACCTGCACCAGGTTTGACTGCATCAGAAGCGTTCAACTTAAGTTGGCCGTCTTGTGCCAAATCAAGTTGAAGCACTTGGTACAGTGCTTGACAAACGTCTACACATAGGCTACCTGACACACACGTTGAATTCCGGGGGCATGGTCACGATTGATCTCCATAATAATATACACATGTGTAGGTCCAAGGTCTTTCATCTTGTAAGTAGACTGTAGCATATCCTTCACTTGTTGGACAGAAGTGAGGTCAGACGACACAATGAGCAGTTCATCCACATAGATGAGCACGGTGACAAGGGTGGTGCTGACCGGGGTGAAGAACAGGGTCTGATCCGTGGCACTGCACAACAGGTCACCCTTCAAGAGAGTGAAACTGACCTCTTTGTTCCGTCACCTGGTCGACTGTTTGAGGCCATAGAGGGCCTTTCGCAGTCGCCACACACCATCACTGCCATTATCAAAGCCAAGGGACTGGACTAGCTCTTGATCATCAAAAGAACCGTGCAAAAAGTAATTGCTCATATCCATCCAGTGGAGCTCCCAACCGTGTTGTGCGATCATGCTAAAGAGTGTGCAAGTTGTTGTAAAATGGCCGACTCGCACAAAGACATGCTCGAAGTCCACGCTTGTTACCTGGTCAAAGTCCTTCAATATGAGCCGTGTTTTGTACTTGTCTAGAGTGCTATCTGGCTTCCTCTTGTGACAGAAACCCCATGTATCCCCAATGGCTTTGCGGCCTAGAGATGAGTCAACTAGCTCGTACATAGCATGCAAATCGATGGTACCCAGATCCTCCTTACAAGCTGCATCCCACTGAGCAGAGTCAGGTGCGGCCCTGGCCTAAAGGAGGCTTTGTGAGTCAGCTCCCTGCAAAATACGGTCTCAATTTCAATAGAAGACCGGTGTCAAAGCCCACTGGAGCATGAGACAACAAGACAGAGACAACAATGTGATGCTCATGAGAAATCAGGACGTAGCCTAATGTAGATCCAGGATGAAGGTCCGCTGCGATGACAACAAGGGCACTCATATCCAAGGCCTTTGTCCATGGTTTCCCGGACACCATAGAGTGAGAAGGGGACATAGGGTGGAAGGTGGTGACGGGGGTGATTAGGCAATGACAAGTAGCGCGCTTGGTGGTGGCGCTAGGGTGCATGGACAAAGAAGGCCACCGGGATTGTCAACAATGGCTTGGTCAGCGATGTCAGTGATTAAAAAGGTGGACTTGGATGCCAGGTCAGAGGAGACATCAGCCAGAAAAACAGCCTATGGTACCATGGGGGTGCCAGATGTGTGTGGAAGGGTGGAGGAGGTGGGTGACATAAGTGATGTATCAGAACCAAGGATTTTGGAAACTGAAAGACAGGGAGAAACATCGCGCACTGGCTTAAAATCTCCTCCACACCACGGTAGCGACATGCTCGGAAGGGTATCAACATGGACAAGCATGTGGTCGCACGAGTAAAACTCCAAAAAGAAAAATGCAACCTGATGATGGAGTTCTGAGTAGGGTCCTATAACCACCAAGCCTTTGACTGCCAAGACATCCAAATAAAGGTAGAGGGACGGCCACCTGGAGTCACTTTACCATCCCGCTGGTCCTCATGGAGCCAAATGCTGGCGACAGAACCCCAGAGATGCTTAGGAAAAAATCTGTATGCTCCCCACACCAATTCCTGTAATAGGGCGAGGCAAAAGATTTTGGGAGATTCTGTTCCTGACTCATATCATATATGTCGTGACGTGAAGGAAAAGTCTCTTGTCTCAATGCGGATGGTGCGGATCGTGTTAGCCATGGGTGCAGAGACCCCAATCTGTTAAGAGAGTAGGGCGTAAAAGTCTCTTGTCTCACGTATCGGCTCTTGAGGAAGGCATTTGCTTTCTCCATAAATTCACTGCCCCGGTAAAAACAGAAGCAACAAAGGGGACAACCACACTTATGCTTGGCTGCAAGGAGCCACTCATGAATTGCAATGGTTGCATTGATTTCCTGCAAAAAGCAGAACACCCACCAAAACTGAGAGTAGTCCTTGGTAAGGGGGAGGATGTAACGACCACGCTCTGCAACATACTCAACTGGTAATGGACGCATGAGTTCAAAATGGACCAACTCAAGCATGTACAAGGCTCAGGAAAAGGAGACAGGACAAGACGCCATACGCATCTTGCATTGTGCGCAGTAGGTGTATTTAGTTATGTGATGTCACAGGTAGATAGCGGGGTCAAGGCCAAGTGCAGCTTGCATGCAAAGTTTGCTCTTGAAGGCAGAGGTGTGTATCTGGCATAGTCAGCAGTATAGAAGGTGAATATGCTACAATGACACATACGATTGGCGTACCATAGGTTGTCATGTGATTGAGCATGCAGCATCACACAACCAGAAGGATGAAGAATGAGTGTGAAAATTCCACGAGCATGAAAACATCCATGCTCATGAGGTTTGGAGCAATGACGGTCGGGGGGCTAAGCTCAAGGTCATGCGCATATCGCAGATAAATTACATATACGTCACCAGACTGACCCCAAAATGGGACAATGTCAACACCACGAATAGGAAGTGACTAACTAGACCCGGTCTGGATACTCTAGACATCACGGTTTGGACAGTCTAGAACATCTGGCGGGAGGGCGTCGTGCGCACACGCACACACGCGCGCGTGCGTGCGCGCGTGTGTGTGTGTGTGTGTGTGTGTGTGTGTGTGTGTGTGTGTGTGTGTGTGTGTGTGTGTGTGTGTGTGTGTGTGTGTGTGTGTGTGTGTGTGTGTGCGTATGTGTATGTATGTGTGTGTGTGTGTGTGTGTGTGTATGTGTGTATATGTTAATGTGTGTGTGTGTGTGTGTGTGTGTGTGTGTGTCTGTGTTTATGTGTGTGTGTGTGTGTGTGTGTGTATGTGTGTATATGTTAATGTGTGTGTGTGTGTGTGTGTGTGTGTGTGTGTCTGTGTTTATGTGTGTGTGTGTGTGTGTGTGTGTATGTGTGTATATGTTAATGTGTGTGTGTGTGTGTGTGTGTGTGTGTGTGTCTGTGTTTATGTGTGTGTGTGTGTGTGTGTGTGTATGTGTGTATATGTTAATGTGTGTGTGTGTGTGTGTGTGTGTGTGTGTGTCTGTGTTTATGTGTGTGTGTGTGTGTGTGTGTGTATGTGTGTATATGTTAATGTGTGTGTGTGTGTGTGTGTGTGTGTGTGTGTCTGTGTTTATGTGTGTGTGTGTGTGTGTGTGTGTATGTGTGTATATGTTAATGTGTGTGTGTGTGTGTGTGTGTGTGTGTGTGTCTGTGTTTATGTGTGTGTGTGTGTGTGTGTGTGTATGTGTGTATATGTTAATGTGTGTGTGTGTGTGTGTGTGTGTGTGTGTGTCTGTGTTTATGTGTGTGTGTGTGTGTGTGTGTGTATGTGTGTATATGTTAATGTGTGTGTGTGTGTGTGTGTGTGTGTGTGTGTCTGTGTTTATGTGTGTGTGTGTGTGTGTGTGTGTATGTGTGTATATGTTAATGTGTGTGTGTGTGTGTGTGTGTGTGTGTGTGTGTGTGTGTGTGTGTGTGTGTGTGTGTGTGTGTGTGTGTGTGTGTGTGTGTGTGTGTGTGTGTGTGTGTGTGTGTGTGTGTGTGTGTGTGTCCGCATGGACGCTTTCTGACCAAGGCAAGCTTCTCTATGATATGGGAGAGGAAAGGGGATACAGTGGGTCCTAGACCAAGCTCCTCCCATCATCCTCTATGTGAGGCATGGTGGTTGGCGTAACGAAGGTGCACTTCGATGAGAGTAAGACATATGTTCATTACTCTGATTTGGGTGTGTTTGGATGCATTGGGAATCTTGGAAATTTGGCACTAGTGGGTGTGGAAGCACCCTCAAGGATGCCTAGCTCTCACTTATGCACGCTACCAATGTTTGGGATGGCCAATGGACACCTTTGGTGAAGAGTGTGGAGCACAAAGATCACAGATGTGAGTGGATAGAACACGTCGCATTCAGTAGAACGGAATCAAAATACATTTTTGTTACTTAGGATAGTGAGATTATATTAGATGCTTATAGCCTGTGGTCAAAGGTTTCCAACAAATCCAAACATGTCCAAATCGGAGCAGTAGAGCCCCTGCTACAGCCATTGAAGTAACCCTTGGTGGAGCCGCCCACCTTGCCTTGCACTCTGGGCAATGGGAGGCGCTTTGATGATGACCCGTCGGAGCACCTTTCCTCGCCCATAAGTCAAGGAGAGTTTCAGCATGGTCAAGGAGATCCCTCTGGTTACTTCATTCGTGGCCATGGTGCATTTGGTGCTCAGTGGACTCCAACACGGATCACTGGCGGTGTCTTAGGCAATCACTTGCTAGCAACTGTGTCCACTTCATACTTGGTCACTTTCGCACGAGGTGCTAGTTGAAGACTAACTCCTGGGGCTTAGACCAACTAGTGTCTTCTTTATACTGTTCCTTAGTTGGAAAACTCTGTGAGGAGCATCTTAGGCCAGATTGTGTAATTAGAATGAGGAATGAGACTGGTACAGGTAGTCCTAGGCCTGGCTTCTAAGGTGTGTGGGTAGTGGCACTTTTGGGATAGTCACTCCACACCACCTCACCAGTCCGCCAAGTGGCGCATCCACTGACCGCCAAGTGGCGCACTCTCCTCATGCATGGAGAAGTGTCTAAGAAGCTTCCCCTGTGCAGGAAGGCCAAAACCCTTCCTGCGCACATCAAGGCTCAATCGCAGGACCTGTTGTTCCTAAGTCGAACATGCTATCCGTTGCGCTACACTTTTGGTGTCTCGCTTGGACTTGCACCACTAACAAGGTTTGGGGGACTTACTCCAAGGGAGCAATGCATGCCCAACCTGTCTGTCAAGCCATAGCAGTGGCCATGGGGCATAGAAGAGCAACAATCTCTCCCTTGCACCTTAGGCCACCTGCTGTGGTAGTTTTCTCCCGCATGAACGTGTAGCTCTGGGTTGTGTTTGTGCACGTCAGCATTCTTGGTCTTTATTTCTCATCTCTTGCATCCACCATGCCGACGCCTCGAGTACCTGCAACATGCAAGTCATTGTCTAGCGGCTTTGTGAAGAAGTCTGCAAGCATTTTCTTGGTTGTGACTTGCTGCAGTTCCACGACACCCTTGGCGACAAGGTCACGTGAGTCGTGGTATCGAATGTCGATGTGCTTTGTACGCCGGGAGATCATGTCATCCTCTGCCATAGTGATGGCACTTTGGTTGTAGATGCGGATGACCGTTGCTTCCTCTTTGGTTCCTTGATCTCATCAAGCAAACTGCAAAGCCACTGTGTTTCCTTGCACACTTAGAAGAGTACAATGTACTCCGCCTCAGCAGTAGAAAGCGAGACACAATCCTGCTTCCTGCTTGCCCATGAGATCGCACCACTGTTGAGAAGACAGAAAAATCCCGAGGTGGACTTCTTGTCGTCAATCCGCCCTCCCCAATCTGCGTTAGTCGTAGCGAGGCTGATCTTTCTAGACCTCCAAACTAAAGTCCCATATGCTGAGTCTTTTTGAGATAGCGAAAAATCCGCTTCACGGCTTGCCAAGGTTTTGGCCCAGGGTTGGCCACAAACCTGCTCACCTGACCCACTGCATAAGCAATGTCACGTCGCGTTCCCACCATCGCATACATGAGGCTCCAAACGGCGGACTGGTACTGAATGTTTTGCATCTCCCACCGGTCTGCCTCGTTGATTGGTGACATGGAGGAGGAGAGCTTGTAGTCGGAGGGCATGGGGGTGCTGACGGGCTTACAGTCCTCCATGTTGTAGAGCTTCAAGACGTCCATGATGTACTTGGTCTGGTTGAGCTCGATGGTGCCTGATTTGTAGTTGCGGTGAACAGCAATCCCGAGGTAGTACTCGAGAGGTCCCATGTCCTTCATCTTAAATCTGCTGGCCAGATTTTTCTTGAGGTCCGTGAGGGCCTCTTGCGAGGAAGAATACATGATAAGATCATCCACGTACAACGCCACAAGTAGCAAGCCATGTTTGTCCTCCCGCACATAGACGTTGGGGTCATTCTTGCAATGTGCGAAGGATATCTCTGCCATGAAGCTGTCCATCTCCTTGTACTAGATCCGTGGGGCCTGTTTCAGCCCGTACAACGCCTTCACCAGCTTGCACACCTTACCCTCGGGTGCTTTGACACCTTCCGGTACCTCCATTAGTACCTCCTTGTCGAGCTTCCTATAAAGGAAGGCTGTCTTCACATCCATCTGGTGGATCTCAAGGTCTTTGGCAGTAGCAACGGCAAGCAGGGACCTGATTGAGGCAAACGTGACAACCGGTGCAAAGATCTCATCGTACTCAGACCCTACACGCTGTGAGAATCCTTTTGCCACGACCCTTGCCTTGTACTTGTCGATGATGTCATCTTGCTTCCGCTTCAACCTGAGCCCCCACTTTGAGCCCACCACGTGAGCGTTAGCAGGTCTGTACACCAGCACCCATGTGCCATTTTCTTTGATGGCCGCAAGCTCGCTGTCCACCAACTCCTTCCACTTGGCCGAATCTGGCCTTGCCTGCGCCTCAGCCACAGTGAGCGGCTCTCCCTGAGCCAAACAGGACCAGCTTAGTCCAGTCCAGCTTCCGTTGATAGCATCGTACTTTGGAGTTTGGTTTCTCTGTCGTGTACTGTGACGCTGCATTGCTGGTGGATCCTCGCAATGCTGTTGCTCCCGTGCTGCTGGCTGCCCTGAAGTTAATTTCTCTTCTGTTGAAGAGCCACTGGCCTCCGAGCTGGTTTCAGAGGCCTCGGACATCTCTGACTCTGTGTCGGAGCTCACCGTTGTGTCTGCCTGTGCAGCCGCTCTCCCTACCACACCACTCTTCTTCAAGTCCTGCCATAGTGGCACCACTTGCCAGTTTTCAGGAGCTTGATCTCCTGACTCCAGCAGCACCAACCACTCTCCCTGTTTTGGAGCTTGAGTGGGATCAAGCACCTCTTCCTTGCCTGATTTCCTCTCGTCAAAGGTCACGTCCTGGCTGGTGATGAGTCTTCTTGCAGCCAGGTCCCACAGGCGGTAGGTCTTGTGGGCTGTCTCATAGCCCACCATCACGCACTTTCCTGCTCGTGCATCTAGCTTTCCGCCACCTGCTCCTGCCTAGACCTTTGCCAATGCGGTGCAGCCAAAGACTTTGAGGTGTGATGCATCCGGCTTCTTCCCTTACCATACTTCTTGTGGCGTCATCTGTTGCTTGCCCTTTTTCTTGCCGCGCCTGCCCAGAGCAGCCGCAGGAGTCAGGTTGACAATGTTGCATGCCGTTCTTGCCGCTTCCGCCCAAAAGTATGGTGGAAGTTTTGCATCAAAGAGCATGCTGCGCACCATGCCGAGGATGGTCTGGTTCATCCGCTCGGCCACACCATTGCTTTGTGGTGTGTAGGGAATTGTGGGCTGGTGGTTGATCCCGTGTTGCCGCAACTAGCCCTTGTATGCTTCATACTATCCGCCGTTGTCGCTTTGTATTGCGTTTACTTTCTTTCTAGTCTGCAGCTCCACCATGGCAAGAAAGTATTGCAAATTTCCTCTGACCTCTCCCTTTGTTTTGAGGAAGAAGATCGACACCTTGCGGCTGTTGTCGTCGATGAAGGTCAGAAAACACTTGCCACCACCGTTTGACGCCGTGCGAAAGGGTCCACACACGTTGGTGTGAATCAGGTTAAGGGCTGATTCTGCGCAGTAACCATTGCGCTCAAAGTGCGTTCGCATGTGTGAACCTTGCCTTGGAGGCAAGGTTCACACATGCTGCCACACCCAACCGCATCCTTCTTACAACCATCCATGCCACGGACCAGCTGTTGTTGCTAGATGACTTGGAGCGTGCTGTTTGCAACATGCCCAAAGTGTGTATGCCACAGATCAGCGTCTTCATCCTTTGCGGCAGAGGATGCTTTTTCAGTTTTGGTTGGTGTGCTCTCCTGCGTTGGTGCCGAGACCACTGCCTCCGCAACACCTGCATGACCCTCGTCTCCCGAGCTCTTTGCTGTCATTGTCTGCAATACGTAGAGCCCGTCAACCCGTGGGACCTGTGCCACGAGATCTTTGTTGGCGTAGAGGAACTTGATGTCCTATTTCCTGGCGATGACCGCCTTCTTCTGTGTAAACACCACCATCATGTCGCTGTCTGTTGTTTTTGACATGGACAGGAGGTTTGCTACAAAGGAGGGCATATAGACCACATCACGTAGCCGTAGATTCTTCTCTGCACCATTGAGGTTGATGCTCACCAGCTTGTCTCCCATGCCCTTTCCGTTCACAATGCTACCGTTTGCGCATCTGAACCGCCAATCGGTGGGGCCAATGGAGACAAATCGAACCTAGTCGTTGCTAGAGTGATGATCGGTGCCGGAGTCAAGACCAAAAGCTCCTGGCCTGAGCAGCGTTGCTCCTTTTGCCGGAGGCGTGCTCTGTGCCATCATGTTGGTGGCTTCTTTTCCAACCTTTTTGCTACCTTTGTTCCCTCCGCTTCCGCCGTCTTCCTTCTTTGGTGACCTGCACTCTCTTGCCCCGTGCGCAGGTTTGCCGTAGTAGCGGTTGTTGCCATGTCGCTTGGGAGCCTTGCCACCATTGTTGCCTCCGCCACCACTGCTTCCGCTACCGTCTTTCTGACCAGAGGCTGACCCTTTGCTCCCGCGGCCACTGTAGCGTGCGGCATAGGCTGAGAAATTAGCCTCACTTCCACTGCGGCGCATGGCCTCGTTTTGCACGTACTCAGAAACTACCGTGTACGTCAGGTCGTCCTCCTTCCAGCCGCCCATGACGGTGATCATTGGACTCTAGCTCTCCCGTAGCGCCATGAGGAGGATCATGGCTTGCATGTTTTCGTCAAGGTCCCAATTCATCTGGAAAGCCTTGCCAAGGAGTCCTTCAAACTCCTGTAGGAAATCGAGGATTGATTCGCCCTAATTCACCCGCATGCTGATCAGCCGTTGTAGGATGAATAATCTGCTCGTGAGGGAGGTGGATTAGTGCACGCGCTTGAGCTTTTTGTAAGCTTTGTAAACCATCGTGTACCCGACAATGATGAGAACATACTTCTTAGAAATTGCATTGATGATGAATGACATGACAATATCGTTCCATTCCATCCATGCCTCGTGCTCGGGTGAGCCCAGCACAGGAACCTGCTCCTCTCCCTTCAGTAACTTGATGAAGCCGCACACTTTTGTTGCCAACTCAAACTGCCATCTCCAAAGTGGAAGTCGTTCCCCTCAAAGACCGGGATTCCTCCCAAAGATCCGAGACCTTGCGGCAGTGCGGTAGCATTCACTGTTGCTCCAGTAGTCTGACCTGTGATAGCCACTGTTGAGTTTGAAGACTTCCCTGCGGCAGCCCCTGTTGTGTTTGAGGATTGCCCTGCGGCAGCCCCCACTGCTCCTGATGGGCCAGCCATTTTTTGCTGCCCTTTTATGCAATCTNGCCACTGTAGCGTGCGGCATAGGCTGAGAAATTAGCCTCACTTCCACTGCGGCGCATGGCCTCGTTTTGCACGTACTCAGAAACTACCGTGTACGTCAGGTCGTCCTCCTTCCAGCCGCCCATGACGGTGATCATTGGACTCTAGCTCTCCCGTAGCGCCATGAGGAGGATCATGGCTTGCATGTTTTCGTCAAGGTCCCAATTCATCTGGAAAGCCTTGCCAAGGAGTCCTTCAAACTCCTGTAGGAAATCGAGGATTGATTCGCCCTAATTCACCCGCATGCTGATCAGCCGTTGTAGGATGAATAATCTGCTCGTGAGGGAGGTGGATTAGTGCACGCGCTTGAGCTTTTTGTAAGCTTTGTAAACCATCGTGTACCCGACAATGATGAGAACATACTTCTTAGAAATTGCATTGATGATGAATGACATGACAATATCGTTCCATTCCATCCATGCCTCGTGCTCGGGTGAGCCCAGCACAGGAACCTGCTCCTCTCCCTTCAGTAACTTGATGAAGCCGCACACTTTTGTTGCCAACTCAAACTGCCATCTCCAAAGTGGAAGTCGTTCCCCTCAAAGACCGGGATTCCTCCCAAAGATCCGAGACCTTGCGGCAGTGCGGTAGCATTCACTGTTGCTCCAGTAGTCTGACCTGTGATAGCCACTGTTGAGTTTGAAGACTTCCCTGCGGCAGCCCCTGTTGTGTTTGAGGATTGCCCTGCGGCAGCCCCCACTGCTCCTGATGGGCCAGCCATTTTTTGCTGCCCTTTTATGCAATCTGCGTCTCTGCTACGTTGAGGCCGATGTAGGCTGACGTTAGCTGATATCTGCTACCGGTTTAAAGGTGCAATTCCGTTGCTTCCCCCTCCAGCTGATGTTTGCCTGCTAACAGAGAAGACAGATCGCACTAGCACACCCAGGGTCTTACCTCCAAGGGCAGAGCGTGTCCTGGTTGGGACCGAAGGGTCGTGCCTCCAAGGGCAAAGCTTATCCTTGGTCCCTGTCTGCTAGGTGAAAAATCAGCCATTGCGACTGATGAAGCAGACGGAGCTGATGGAGCTGATGGAGCCAATGTGCGCACCTGGAGAGAGAGAGAGTACCAGAGTTGAACAAAGTGTGCCTTACAACTGGTTAGTGTGGGTCCATAACCCTTTGTCAACCAGCCTGAGGCAAACGGACTAGAAAATAGGGCCGACACAATAGCACCTGTCGTCCACTCCTAGCATTTCAGCTAGGAGAAGATATCACCCTCAGGATCACGGTTCCACAGTGAGTAGTTTCTAGGCAATCACTTGCTAGCAACTATTTCCAATTAACACTTGGTCACTTTCGCACGAGGTGCTGGTCAAAGACTAACTCCTAAGGCTTAGGCCAACCAGTGTCTTCTTTCTACTGTTCCTTAGTTGGACAACTCTACGAGGAGCATCTAAGGCCAGATTGTGTAATTAGAATGAGGACTGAGCCTAGTACATATAGTCCTAGGCCTGGCTTCTAAGGTGTGTGGGAAGTGGCACTTTTGGGGTGGTCACTCCACACCATCTCACCAGTCCACCAATTGGCGCATCCACTGACCGCCAAGTGGCGCACTCTCCTCATGCATGGAGAAATGTCTAAGAAGCTTCCCCTGTGCATGAAGGTAAAAAACTTTCCTGCGCACATCAAGGCTCGATCGCAAAACCTCTTGTTCCTAAGTCCAACATGCTATCCGTTGCGCTACACTTCCGGTGTCTCGTTTGGACTTGCACCACGAACAAGGTTTGGAGGACTTACTCCAAGGGAGCAGTGCATGCCCAACTTGTATGTAAAGCCATAGCAATGGCCATAGGGCATGGAAGAATAACAGATCCACTTGGAGCCGATGACGTTTGCACCCTCCGGCCTGTCAATCAGCTGCCAAGTGTCATTCTTGTCCTGGGAGGCGAGCTCAGATTTCATAGCTCCCTCCCACTCAGCCTAATGCTTTCATTGCAAAATTTCCTTGATGGTCTCTGGCTCCTCTTGCGCAAAGAAAGCTCAAGCAAACCCAGTCCAGATGCCCTTTGTGACAAGTTGTCATGCAACATGTAATTTGGATCAAAACAATTTTGGTTGCGTGACATGTTTACATCCAGCTATTCTCCACTACCAATTTCTTCTAGTTTGGATGCTGTAATTGTGTGATTGAATGTGTTAGTGGCCATGACGTAGTTGACCATTCTATCCACGAAGTGTAGGTCTATTGCAAGAATCAAGCCACTTGTAGACTTGAGATCTTCCTCTAAAATCTACCCTCTCCCTCATTACACTCATTCAAATTTTGAGTGATATTCATCAGAGGTCATAATTCTTGTGGGTATTCCTTCATAGATGAACAATAACATTGTAGACTCCCATAGAATATGGATGTTGCAAAAACTTGTTGGAGTCAAGAAATTTGTGACTTTCGACTATTGTTTTATGATCGATCACAAATTTTACACTAATGATGGTATAAAGAGCACGATCTAATGTGACTTAACCTACTATTTAGAGGCCTTTTGTACTTTTAAGCATTAGGCAAAAGTCCATGTACTGGCAAAAACAATTGCCTAGATGCTGGTGCCAACGGATGGATAGCTTCATGGCACAACTCGGCTTCAAGCGCTGTGAGGCGGATCATAGCGTGTACGTGCGGTGCGACAAACAGCTCCATCAGATTGTTGCACTCTTTGTGGACGACCTGATTTTGTGCTTGACGGATCTGCCAAGCCAACAGCGGCTGAAAGAGCAGCTGAGCAGGGTATTCAAGATGTCGGACATGGGGGAGTTGGAGTACTACCTCGGGGTGAGCATGACGCGGAACCGGAGGGCGCGCACGCTTGAGCTGGGACAGGCCAAATACGTGGCCGAGGTGGTGAAGCTATATAGCATGGAGGACTACAAACCAGTTGGCAGTCCAGTCTCCACGACCTGTGAACTGAGGGTGGCAATGGTGCCGCAAAAAAAAGAAGAGCGGGAGGATATGGCAGGGGTGCCCTACCAATCGGTGGTGGGTAGCCTCATGTACGCCATGGTGGCGACTCGACCGGATCTGGCCTACGCGGTGGGCCAAGTGAGCAGGTATGTGGCCTATCCAAGGCAACTACACTGGCAAGCGGTCAAGCGCATCCTCCGCTACCTGCAAGCAACGAGGCACACACGCCTAAGGTTCAACGGCAAGGGGCAGACGCACCCTTTGCGTCTGGTCTGCTACACAGATGCAGACTACGCTGGCAATGTGGACAAGCGGAACTCCACATCCGGCTACGTGTTCTTCCTCGATGGTACAACGGTCTTATGGTGCAGCAGAAAGCAAGACAGCGTTGCCAAATCCACAGTGGAAGCAGAGTACATCGCGCTGGCCGAGGAGGTCAAGGAGGCGGTGTGGTTCCGCGGGTTGCTGGCGGAGCTGGGCGTGTCGCAGTAGGAGTCTACGGTGGTGCAAGAGGACAACGCTGGCTCAATCTCGTTGACCAATAACCCGACGCAGTACAGGAGGACAAAGTACATCGACGTGCATTATCACTACGCATGGTACATGGTTGAAATGAGGCAGGTGGTGCTGCAGCACTGCAGCACGCACAACATGCTTGTGGATTGCTTGACCAAAGCGCAACCCGTCGCCCGACATGCATTGAGCGTGGCCGGACTTGGGATGACCAGTTATGATGGGGTGGACGGCACAGTGGAAGATGATTGAGAGAAAGCAGGAGCAGCGGGCATGGCAGGTGCAAGGGGGAGAATGTTGAAGATTGTCCCTCTGCATGCCCAAGTGCGGCGCCGGGAGGCGCCGACAAGCCGCCAGAGAGAGGAAATTCCTCGTCGATAGATCTGGCGACTCGAGGATTACTTTGATCCTAAAATGAAGGATTGCTCCTAAAAATTGACGAGTTGCTGAATCCGTTGGAATTTTTTTCACCAGAATCGGACAAATAACGAGGGAGATATGGGCTTCCAAAGTTGGGGTGTGCGCGGCGGCTCTGGGAGTCGGCCGCGGGTCGACCGAAGGTGGATAATCCACCTGAAAGAGTAACAAAATGCCATGTGGAGATTTTACTCCGGAAGGACTACCGAGGCGTCCGGTGGATTATCCGCCAGATTTAGAAGTACAGTTTTCTTACTGAGGGACTCAGCGAAAATCCTGGCTTGGAGTCCGAAACTGAGTAGTACAATTTCTTACTTGGGGACTCGGTCAAAATTCCGACTCGAGGTTTGCGAACAGGTTTCGACCCACATCAATCCCCATCACCAAACTTGATGATTACCTCATCGAAACAGATCCCAAAGGTGCAAGGGATGCTGCCACTATGCGTAGGGACATTTGCGCCTCCAGAATGGCGTTTTTGATGGGTCGTTGATGTGTGAAGGCGCCTCGGTGGGGGACGTGGTGCGCGCCGCCGACTGAGCGGCTGGTTTGGGGTGCTGCGCTTCGGCTGACGTAGCGGGGGCTACGGTGATCCGAATTGGGCACGGTTTCATGCATTGGAGAGCTCATGACTAGCCCTAAAAATGTTTACATCATGTCCATGTTCGAAAACTAATGAAAAATTGTGTTTTTCCCTTTGCAAAAGTGACTGCCTCACATTTGTCTTCAACTGCAAGAAACAAATTGTGGGACGACCAGAAAGCTCACGCTTAGATTGAGAAACACCCGCACAAAACATCGCCGTGAGCAGAGTAGACCTGTCCGGCCATGTTGGAACCACACCCCGGTTTCTGACAAAGGGTTATGGCCCACGACCCTGACCGGTCTACAAATCGCTCACAACTTTCACGGCAGATGGGACTGTCGCCGTGCACGACATCAACGTCAAGCTCTGAGGTCCCAGAGTTGAAGTCTGGGCAAATGGCACAGAAGGAGGCGCATCCCATCCAGAAATATGCAGGAGGCCCTGGCTACGGGCTATGGAGGTGGCACTTCGAGCTGCACCTCGTGCATAAGGGGCTGCTGGAGGTCATGAAGAGAATGGAAGCCCTCAACAAAGTGATGGGGACGGAAGCGCAGAAAGAGGCCTTCACAAAGAAGAACATGGAGGCGGTCATGTTGCTGGTGTCCGGGATGACCAAGTTGCAGTGGGGCTACTTCTAGGGCTGCAAGATGGCAGCCGAAGCTTGACAAAAACTCTGTGCCATCCATCAATCCAAGTTGCTGGCGAACAAAATATTCGCAATGAAGCGACTCCTGATAGTGAGAATGGAGGAGGGAGATGATGTCATCACCGCCATGCAGCAGATCGAGTTGCTTGTCTCATAGTGCAATGGTGTGGGGTGGAAGATCGACATGCAGCTGCAGGCGATGGCTCTCCTCATGGCCCTTCCTTATAGTTGGAGCCCTCTCATAATTGTCTTGGGAGGATGGGCAGAGGACAAGCTCACCTTTGGTGCGGTCGCAGAGTACATCCACAACGAGGTGTAGCAACAGAGCTACGGGAAGTCCTCGTCGTCCTCATCGGCCCTCACCACCAAATCGCGTGGTGGCGGAAGCGGGGCCAAGGGAAGTGAAGGACATGGCGGCGGCAAGAAGGGCGCCAAGAAGGCTGCGTTCCAAATTTGTGACAAGGAGGGCCATCAGGTCCGTGAGTGCACCGAGGAGACAAAAGCCGGTGGCAAGGACGTCAAAGACAAGAAGGTGCTCTACAATGGCACTCAAAACCACTACCTCAAGAAGGCCAACCGGAAATGCCTTGACTCCGGAGCGGAGGAGCATACCCAGGTCGAGAAGGTCGGGTTCATCATCTTCACTAAGTCCAGCAAATCCATGGCGGTCGCGAATGACAAGATCAAGCCAGCGGCTGGCCAAGGAGACCTGGACGTGGAGGTGGTGGTTGGAGGAAAGCGGGTGTAGCATGTCATCAAGGACGTGCACCACGTACTCGGCTTGGCTGACATTCTAAGTCTTAGCCACCTGACTGACAAGGCGTACAAGGTGCTCTTTAGGAGAAGAGGGGCAGTCGTGCGGAAGGACGATGGTGGTGAGCCTGTGCTGGAGGCTAAGGGCAAGGAAGGCCTCTACATCGTGGAGACCAAGGTGATCCCCGCGGCGACATATTCAGCAGACTTGCAAGAACGCACCGTGAACCTGGCCAAAGGACAAGGAGCTGATCTGGAGCTTTGGCACCGATGACTGGGGCATTCCTCACTCGCAATCATGAAGGAGATGGCAAAGCGCGAGCTGGTACGCGGCCTCGTCATCGATTCTGCGAAAGAGGCGACAGATGCAGCAAAGCACAAAAAGTGCGAGCCTTGCATTTTGGACAAGGCGCGGCGCAAACCGTTCAATGAGAACGTGAATCGCAACTCGAACAAGCTAGAGGTCGTGCACAGCGATGCGTGCGGGCCATTCAAGACGGCGTCAAAGAGCGGTGCGCATTACTTTGTCACCTTCATAGATGACTACAGCAGAAAACTCTACGTGTACTTCATGAAGCGGAAAGTCGAGGTCCTGGACCGGCTGAAGGAGTATGTCGCCGCGGTGGACATGCAGACTAGCCGGAAGGTCAGAGCGCTACACACTTGCAACAGTGGAGAGTACGTGGGCTATAGCGGGTGGATGAAGCAACAGGGCATAAAATGGCAACAAAATACGCCGTGTTTACCTCAATCAAATGGTGTGGCAGAGCGGGTGAACGAGACGCTGCTGAACATGGTAAGGACCATGTTGGTGGATGCGGAATTGCCGTGAAGCTTCTGGGTGGAAGCTGTGCGTACGACGAGCTACACCATAAACCTCACCCCTACAGTGATGCTGAAGGAGAAGAGCGGCTGGAAGACGCCGCAAGACGTTTGGAGCGGGCACAAGCCAAGTATGGCACACCTGAAAGTGTTTGGGTGCAAGGCGCTTGTGATGGTGCAGGCTGTGCAGAGGCACGACAGCAAGCTGGAGCCGCGGGAAAAGTCGTGTCTCTTCCTTGGCTATGATAGTGCGCACAAGGCATACAAACTCTACGACATGCGGAAGGAGGAGGTAATCTGCAGCCAAGACATCGAGTTTGACGAGCAGCAGAGCTAGATCAGCAGCAACGAAACGGGCGTGGTGGACTTTCCAAAGACGGGGGAGTGGTTCTAGCTCCTTGACTACAAAAAGGAGCCGGCGGACACCAAAGTTGAGGATGCACCATCAGAGCGCGAAGGTGCACCAGCGGTGGCAGCCAACACGGAGGACTCCGATGACAATCAAGCTGATGAGGAGATCCACCAGAGGGATCCGGCGAATGAGGCACCTAGGGTGCCAAGGCACACACTCCCGACAGAGTGTGCATCGGGCGTCGGTGGAAAATCCTCCAGATGTGCCGGTTGTTTGGGGGATGCTTCGCTAGAGCGAGAGAGATACTTGGGGGGCCATCTGGTCGATGATTCACTTGAGCGTGCTGAGTCGGAGGGATCGCAGCTGAGCGACGATACGCCACCAAAACTACTACGCCGTAGCAAAAGGCAGCAAAAAGCGGGGAAGTGCTTCGACGCAAGCACCGGTCGATGGATCGGCATGACGCGGTGCATGCTGGCTGCATCAACATAGCAGACTGCTGTACAAGAGGCGCTTGCACGGCCCGAAGGGGATCAATGGGACGCAACCATCAAATCAGAGCTGGAGTCCATCACGGAAAACGAAACGTGGGAGCTGGTTGACAGGACGAAAGATGCCAAGGTCATCAGCTCAAAGTGGGTATTTAAGACCAAGTTCACAAAAGAGGGTGTGGTTGACAAATACAAGGCACGGCTGGTGGCAAAGAGATACGCACAGCGGAAGGGTGAACACTACGATGAGACTTTTGCTCCCGTTGCCAAGTTCACAAGCATCCGGGTGATCCTTGCGGTGGCGGCCGCGAAGGACATGGAGCTCCACCAAATGGATGTAAAGACGGCTTTCCTCAAGGGCATCATAGACAAAGAGATCTACATGGAGGGGCCAGAGGGGGTGGAGGCGCCGGAGGGCAAGGTGTGTAAGCTGCGGAAGTCCTTGTACGGGCTAAAACAATCACTTTGATGCTGGTACCAACAGATGGGCAGCTTCATAGCACAACTCGGATTCAAGCATTGTGAGGCAGATCACAGCGTGTACGTGCGGTGCGACAAACAGCTCCATCAGATCGTCGCTCTCTATGTGGACGACCTGATTTTGTGCTCGACGGATTTGCCTAGCCTACAATGGCTGAAATAGCAGCTGAGCAGCAGATTCTAGATGTCGGACATGGGGGAGCTTGATAACTACCTCGGGGTGAGCATTATGCAGAACCGGAGGACGTGCACGCTTGAGCTGGGACAGGCCAAATACGTGGCCGAGGTGCTGAACCGATACTGCATGGAGGACTGCAAACCAGTTGGCAGTCCGGTCTCCACGACCTGTGAACTCAGTGCGGCAATGGTATCGTAAACCAAAGAAGAGCAGGAGGATATGGCAAGGGTGCCCTACCAATCGGCGGTGCGCAGCCTCATGTACGCCATGGTGGCGACTCGACCAGGCCTGGCCTACGCGGTGGGCCAAGTGAGTAGGTACGTGGACGATCCAGGGCCACTACACTGGCAGGCGCTCAAGCGCATCCTCCGCTACCTACAAGCGACGCGGCACGCGCGCCTGAGGTTTGACAGCAAGGGGTGGGTGGACCCTTTGTCTCTATTCTGCTACACGGATGCAGACTATGCTAGCGATGTGGACAAGCGGAAGTCCATATCTGGCTATGTGTTCTTCCTCACTAGTGTAGTGGTCTCGTGGTACAGCAGAAAGCAAGACTACGTCGCCACCTCCACAGTGGAAGTAGAGTACCTAGTGCTGGCCGAAGCGGTCAAGGAGGCGGTGTGGCTCCGCAGGTTGCTGGGGGGAGCTGGGCGTGCTGCAGCAGGAGCCTACGTTGGTGCAAGAGGACAACACCGGCTCAATCTCGCGGACCAAGAAACCAACGCAGCATTGGAGGACGAAGCACATTGACATGTGTCATCACTACGCACGGGACATGGTTGAAAAGGGACATGTGGTGCTACAGCACTGTAGCACGCTCAACATGCTTGCGGATTGCTTGACCAAAGCGCAACCCGTCGACTGGCACGAATTGAGCGTGGCCGGACTTGGGATGACCAGCTCTGATGGGCTGGAGGGTAGAGCGGAAGATAAGTGAGAGCAAGCAGGAGCAGTGGGCATGGCAGGTGCAAGAGGGAGAATGTTGAAGATTGCCCCTCTGCATGCTCAAGTGCGGCGCCGGGAGGTGCCGACAAGCCGCCAGAGAGAGGAAACTTCTCGTCGACAGATCTGGTGACTCAAGGATTGCTCGAATCCTAAAAGAAAGGATTGCCCCTACAATTTGACGAGTTGCTGAATCCGGCGGAAGTTGTTTCACTAGAATCGGACTAGTAATGAGGGCGATATGGGCTTCCAAAATTGGGGTGTGCGCGGTAGTTCTGGGAGCCAGCCGCGGTTCGACTTTCGGTGAATAATTGGCCGGAACGAGTAACAAAATGCCATCTGGGGATTTTGCTCCGGAAGATCTGCCGAGGCGTCGAGTGGATGATCTGCCGGATTTCAGGAGTGCAGTTTGTTACTGAGGGACTTAGCCAAAATCCTAGCTCGGAGTCCAAAACTCAGTCGTACAGTTTGTTACTCGGGGACTCGGTCAAAATTCCGACTGGAGGTCCGCAAACAGGTTTCGACCCACATCAATCCTCATCACCAAACTTGACGATGAGCTCATCAAAACAGATCCCAGAGGTGCGAGGGGCGCCGCCACTAGGCGTAGGGACATCTGCGCCTCCGGAATGGTGCTTTGATGGGTCCTTGTTGTGTGAGGGCACCTCGGCGGTTAAACGTGGTGCCTGCCGCCGACTGAGCGGCTGATTTGGGGTGATGCTCTTTGGCTGACGTAGAGGGAGCTATGGTGATCCGAATTGCGCACGGTTTGGTGCGTTAGAGAGCTCATGACTAGCCCTACAAGTGTACGTCCATGTTAAAAACCTAATGCAAAATCGCGTTCTTCCCTTTGCAAAAGTGACTGTCTCACATTTTCCTTCAACTTCCAGAAACATAGCGTGAGGCGACCAGAAAGCTCACGCTTAGACTCAGACCCACCCATACAAAACATAGCCGTGAGCAGAGTAGACCTGTCGGGCCACGTTGGAACCGCATCCCGGTTTCTGACAAAGGGTAATGGGCCCACGACCCTGACCGGTCTACAAATCGCTCACAACTTTCGCGGCAGACGGGACTGTCATCGGGGACGACATCACCGCCAAGCTCTGAGGTCCCAGAGTTGAAGACTGCGCAAATGGTACAGAAGGAGATGCAGTCCATCCAGAAGTATGCAAGAGGCCGTGGCTACGGGCTATGGAGGTGGCACTTCAAGCTGCATCTCGCGCATAAGGGGTTGCTGGAGGTCATGAAGGGAACGGAAGCCCTCGACAAAGTGACTGTGACAAAAGCGCAGAAGGAGGCATTTGCAAAGAAGAACACGGAGGCGCTCACGCTGCTGGTGTCCAAGATGGCTAAGTCGCAGTGGGGCTACTTCTAGGGCTGCAAGCTGTGAGCCGAAGCTTGGCAAAACCTCTGTGCCATCCATGAATCCAAGTCGCTGGCGAACAAAATCTTCGCAATGAAGCGACTCCTGACAGTGAGAATCGAGGAGGGAGATGATGTCATCACCTCCATGTAGCAAGTCCAGCTTGCTATCGCGCCTCTGTACAGCTTGCTGGTTCCAACGTGGCCCGACAGGTCTACTCTGCTCACGGCAATGTTTTCTACGGGTGGTTCTGAGTCTAAGCGTGAGCTTTCTGGTCGTCCCACGCTATGTTTCTGGCAGTCACAGCCTGGCACACCACAGTGGATCCGGATTCACCCATAGCTGCCAGTAGGAGGACACCATAATGGACGTACAAGGGGCGGTCAAGAATGTAGGGTCTAGGATATCTGATATGGGTTGTTTGGATGTACAGTGAATTTGATGTCCCACACATGCTTGTTGTTCATCTACCCTTCCCACACATCATGAAAGGTCCATTTGGGGAGGCCATAGATGATGACACCCCATGCACCCACTTGAGTTGCTACAGGCGAGGTTCGCCATCCCTAGAGTGGCAGCAGTTGAACTCCTTCCAACAACATGTGCGGTGGCCAGGTCATCCGTTGGCTACAGGTTACACAGATGTAAATCGAGGTGGAAAAGTACGTGGACTTGCACTCCAAACGCTTCTCACAGACTGATTTGTGGATGAAAAAGACCTTTTTTAAATGGTGTGGCCTCAAGCTTATGCAATGAAGGAAGGTGAAATTTAATAAAAAAAATCTCTGGTGGTATAATCAGTTGGTTACTCGCCGGAAGATTAATGTCTTCACATATTTCACCGTAAGGGGTTGGTCATTTGTGCTGTTCTTCTATGCCCCATGACCACTGCTATGGCTTGACAGACAGGTTGGGAATGCACTGCTTCCTTGGAGTAAGTCCCCCAAACCTTGTTCGTGGTGCATGTCCAAGCGAGACACCAAAAGTGTAGCGCAACGGATAGCATGTTGGACTTAGGGACAAGAGGTCCTGCGATCGAGCCTTGATGTGCGCTAGAGGTTTTTTATCTTCCTACACAGGGGGAAGTTTCTTAGACATTTCTCCATGCATGAGAAGAGTGTGCCACTTGGCGGTCAGTGGATGCGCCAATTGGCGGACTGGTGAGGTGGTGTGGAGTAACCACCCCAAAAGTGCCACTACCCACACACCTTAGGACTATTTGTACCAGGCTCATTCCTCATTCTAATTACACAATTTGGTCTTAGATGCTCCTCACAGAGTTGTCCAACTAAGGAACAATATAAAGAAGACACTGGTTGGTCTAAGCCTTAGGAGTTAGTCTTTGACGAGCACCTCACGCGAAAGTGACCAAGTGTTAAGTGGACACAGTTGCTAGCAAGTGATTGCCTAGGAACTGCTCAGTGTGGAACCGTGATCTTGAGGGTGATATCTTCTCTTAGCTGAAATGCTAGGAGCGGACGGCAGGTGCTATTGTGTCGGCCCTGTTTTCTAGTCCGTTTGCCTCAGGCCAGTGACCACACTGACCAGTTGTAAGGCACGCTTTGCTCAACTCTGGTATGCTCTCTCCAGGTGCACACGCCGGCTCCATCAGCTCCATTAGCTCCATCAGCTTCATCTGCTCCAACGGCTTGGTCTACACTCAGCACACAGGGACCACGGACAAGCTCTGCCCTTGGAGGCACGACCCTTGTTTCCCAACCAGGACAAGCTCTGCCCTTGGTGGCAAGACCCTGGGTGTATTGGTGTAGATATATTCTCTGTCTGCAGGTGAACATCGGCTGGAGGGGTAAGCAACGGATCCGCATCCTAAAAGTGGTAGCAGACATCAGCCTACATCAGCCTACATTGGCCTCAATGTAGCAGAGACGTGGGAAGCAGACAAGGGCAACAAAAATGGTTGACCCATCGGGAGGAGTGGGGGCTGCCGCAGGGCAGTCCTCAAACTCAACAATGGCTACCACAGTGCAGACCACTTGAGCAAATGTGAGTGCTACGTCACTGCCGCAAGGTCCTGGACCCTTGGGAGGAATCCCCATTTTCGAGGGGAATGACTTCCCCATTTGGAGATGGAAGTTCGAGCTGGCAATGAAAGTGCGCGGCCTCATCAAGCTTTTGAAGGAAGAGGAGTAGGTTCCTACGGTGGGCTCATCGGAGCACGAGGCATGGATGGAACAGAATGATATTGTCATGTCATTCCTCAGCAATGCGATTGCTAAGACGTATGTTCCCATTAGTGCCGGGTACACGCTAGCTTCCGAAGCTTACAACAAGCCCAAGCGCGTGCACCAGTCCACCTCCCTCGCGAACAGATTATTCATCCTACAACAGCTTATCAGCATGCGGGTGAACGAGGGTGAATCAATCCCTGATTTCCTGTAGGAGTTTGAAGGACTCCTTGGCGAGGCTTGCCAGATGGACTGGGACCTTGGCGAAAACATGCAAGCCATGATCCTCCTCATGGCGCTACCGGAGAGCAGGAGCCCAATGATCACCGTCATGGGCGGTTAGAAGAGGGATGACCTGACGTACACGGCAGTGTCCGAGTACGTGCAAAACGAGGTCATGCGCTGCAGCGGAAGTGAGGCTAACTTCTCAGCCTGTGCCGCTCGCTACGGTGGCCACGGGAGCAAAGGGTCAGCCTCTGGTCAGAAAGGCGCAAGCGGAAGCGGTGGCGGCGGAGGCAACAATGGTGGCAAGGCTCCTAAGCGACAGGGCAACTGCCGCAATTACGGCAAACCTGGGCACTAGGCAAGAGAGTGCAGGTCGCCAAAGAAGGAAGACGGCGGAAGCAGTGGGAACAAAGGCAGCAAAAAGGGTGGCAAAGAAGCCACCAACATGATGGCACAGAGCAAGCCTCAGGCAAAAGGAGCGGCGCTGCTCAGGCCAGGAGCTTTCAGGCTCAACTCCGGCACCGATCATCACTCCAGCAACGACCAGGCTGGATTTGTCTCCATCGGCCCCACCGATCGGCGGTTCAGATGTGAAAATGGTAGCGTCGTGAACGCAAAGGGCGTGGGAGACAAGCTGGTGAGAATCAGCCTCAATGGTGCAAAGAAGGATCTACGGCTATGTGACGTGGTCTACATGCCCTCCTTTGCCGCAAACCTTTTGTCCGTGTCAAAAACAACGGACAACGACATGACGGTGGTGTTCACACAGAAGAAGGCGGTCATCACCAGGAACGAGGACATCAAGGTCCTTTACGCCAACAAAGATCTCGTGGCACAGGTTCCACTGGTTGATGGACTCTACGTCTTGTAGACAACGGCAGCAAAGAGCTCAGAAGACGGGGGTCATGCGGGTGCAACGGAGGCAGTGGCCTTGGCACCAACGTGGGAGAGCACACCAACAAGAACTGACAATGCATCCTCTGCCGCGAAGGACAAAGACGCTGATCTGTGGCATAGACGCTTTGGGCACGTTGCAAACAGCACGCTCCAAGTCATCTAGCAACAGCTGGTCCGTGGCATGGATGGTTGCAAGAAGGATGCGGTTGGGTGTGGCAGTCTGTGTGAACCTTGCCTCCAAGGCAAGACCAAGTGAACGCGCTTTGAGCGCAATGGTTGCCGCGCAGAATTAGCCCTTGACCTGATTCACACCCACGTGTGCGGACCCTTTCGCACGGCGTCAAATGGTGGTACCAAGTATTTTCTGACCTTCATAGATGACTACAACTGTAAGGTGTGGATCTTCTTCCTCAAAATAAAGGGAGAGGTCAGAGAAAAGTTGCAGGAGTTTGTCGCCATGGTGGAGCGGCAGACCGGAAGGAAAGTCAAAGCGATGCGAAGCGACAACGGCAGAGAGTACGAGGCATACAAGGGCTGGTTGCGGCAACATGGGATCAACCACCAGCCCACAACGCCTTACACGCCGCAGAGCAGTAGTGTTGCCGAACCGATGAATCAGACCATCCTCGGCATGGTGCGTATCATGCTCTTTGATGCAAAGCTTCCACCGCGGTTCTGGGCGGAAGTGGCAAGAACTGCATGCTATCTTGTCAACCTGACTCCTGCGGCTGCTCTGGACAGGCGCGAAAAGAAGAAGGGAAAGCAACAGATGATGCCACAAGAAGTTTGGTCAGGGAAGAAGCCGGACGCATCACACTTGAAAGTATTCAGCTGCACCGCATGGGCAAAAGTCTAGGCGGGTGAGGGTGCCGGCAAGCTGGATGCAAGAGCGCGAAAGTGCGTTCTGGTGGGCTATGAGACGGCCCACAAGACATACCGCTTGTGGGACCTGGCTGGACGAAGACTCATCACCAGCCGGGACGTAAGATTTGATGAAAGGAAACCAGGCAAGGAAGAGATGCTTGATCCCACGCAAGCCCCAGGGAGAGTGGTTGGTGCTGCTGGAGTCAAGAGATCAAGCTCCTGAAAACTGGCAAGTGGTGCCAGTACAGCAGGCCGTGAAGAACAGTGGTGTGGCAGGGAGATCGGCTGCGCAGGCTGACGCAGCGGCGAGCTCCAACACAGAGTCAGAGACGTCCGAGGCCTCTGAGACCAGCTCGGAGGCCAGTGGCTCTTCAAAAGGGGAAAGCTTAACTCCAGGACAGCCAACAGCACAAGAGCAACAACATTGCAAACATCCACCAGCAATGCAACGTCGGAGTACACGTCAAAGAAAACAAACTCCAAAGTACAACGCTCACACTGGAAGCTAGACTGTACTGAGCTGGTCCGCTTTGGCTCACAGAGAGCCACTCACTATGGCTGAGGTACTAGCAAGGCCCGATGCGGGGAAGTGGAAGGAGGCAGTGGACAGTGAGCTTGTGTCCATTGAAGGAAATGGCACATGGGTGCTGGTGTACAGACCCGCTAACGCTCACATGGTGGGCTCAAAGTGAGTGCTCAGGTCGAAGCGGAAGCAATATGACAGCAATGACAAGTACAAGGCAAGGGTCGTGGCAAAAGGATTCTCACAGCGCGCAAGGTCTGAGTATGATGAGACCTTCACACCGGTTGTCACGTTTGACTCAATCAGATCCCTGCTTGCCGTTGCTGCTGCCAAAGACCTTGAGATCCACCAGATGGATGTGAAGACAGCCTTCCTTTATGGGAAGCTTGACAAGGAGGTGCTAATGGAGGTACCGAAAGGTGTCAAAGCACCCGAGGGTAAGGTGTGCAAGCTGGTGAAGGCGTTGTACGGGCGGAAACAGGCCCCACGGATCTGGTACAAGGAGATGGACAGCTTCATGGCTGAGATCTCCTTCGCACATTGCAAGAATGACCCCAACGTCTATGTGCGGGAGGACAAACGTGGCTTGCTACTTGTGGCGTTGTACGTGGATGATCTTATCATGTGTTCTTCCTCGCAGGAGGCCCTCACGGACCTCAAGAAAAATCTGGCCAGCAGATTTAAGATGAAGGACATGGGACCTCTCGAGTANGCACATTGCAAGAATGACCCCAACGTCTATGTGCGGGAGGACAAACGTGGCTTGCTACTTGTGGCGTTGTACGTGGATGATCTTATCATGTGTTCTTCCTCGCAGGAGGCCCTCACGGACCTCAAGAAAAATCTGGCCAGCAGATTTAAGATGAAGGACATGGGACCTCTCGAGTAATACCTTGGGATTGCTGTTCACCGCAACCGCAAAGCAGGCACCATCGAGATCAACCAGACCAAGTACATCATGGACGTCTTGAAGCGCTACAACATGGAGGACTGTAAGCCAGTCAGCACCTCCATGCCCTCCAACTGCAAGATCTCCTCGTCCATGTCACCAAGCAACGAGGCAGACCGGCGGGAGATGCAAAATACTCAGTACCAGTCCGCCGTTGGGAGCCTCATGTATGCGATGGTGGGAACGCGACTTGACATTGGTGCAGTGGGTCAGGTGAGAAGGTTTGTGGCCAACCCTGGGCCAGAACATTGGCAAGCCGTGAAGCGGATTTTTGGCTATCTCAAAAAGACTCGGCACGTGCGACTTTAGTTTGGAGGTCTAGAAAGATCAGCCTCGCTACGACTAACGCAGATTGGGGAGGGCAGATTGATGACAGGAAGTCCACCTCGGGATTTGTCTGTCTTCTCAACAGTGGTGCGATCTCGTGGGCAAGCAGGAAGCATGACTGCGTCTCGCTTTCTACAATTGAGGCAGAGAGCATTGCACTCTTCGAGTGTGCAAGGAAACGTAATGGCTTTGCAGTTTGCTTGATGAGATCAAGGCACCACAAGAGGAAGCAACGATCATCCGCATCGAAAACCGAAGTGTCATCACTATGAGAGAGGATGACATGATCTCCCGGCGTACAAAGCACATCGACATTCGGTACCACCACTCACGTGACCTTGTCGCCAAGGGTGTCGTGGAACTGGAGCAAGTCGCAACAAAGAAAATGCTTGCAGACTTCTTGACAAAGCTGCTAGACAATGACTTGCATATTGCAGGTACTCGAGGCGTCGGCATGGTGGATGCAAGAGATGAGAACTAAAGACCAAGAAAGCTGACGTGCACAACCACAACCCAGAGCTACACGTTCATTCAGGAGAAAACTACCACAGCATGTGGCCTAAGGTGCAAGGGAGAGATTGTTGTTCTTCTATGCCCCATGGCCACTGCTATGGCTTGACGGACAGGTTGGGCATGTACTGCTCCCTTGGAGTAAGTCCCCCAAACCTTGTAAGTGGTGCAATTCCAAACGAGACACCAGAAGTGTAGCACAACGGATTGCATGTTGGACTTGGGGACAACAGGTCCTGCGATCGAGCCTTGATGTGCGCAGGAGATTTTTGACCTTCCTACACAGGGGGAAGTTTCTTAGACATTTCTCCATGCATGAGAAGAGTGCGCCACTTGGCGGTCAGTGGATGCGCCACTTGGCAGACTGGTAAGGTGGTGTGGAGTGACCACCCCAAAAGTGCCACTACCTACACACCTTAGAAGCCAGGCCTAGGACTATTTGTACGAGGCTCATTCCTCATTCTAATTACACGATCTGGCCTTAGATGCTCCTCACAGAGTTGTCCAACTAAGGAACAGTAAAAAGAAGACACCGGTTTGTCTAAGCCTTAGGAGTTAATCTTTGACTAGCACCTCGCGCGAAAGTGACCAAGTGTTAAGTGGACACAGTTGATAGCAAGTGATTGCCTAGGAACTGTTCAATGTGGAACCGTGATCCTTAGGGTGATATTTTCTCCTAGCTGAAATTCTAGGAGCGGACGGCAGGTGCTATTGTGTTGGCCCTGTTTTCTAGTCCGTTTGCCTCAGGCCGGTTGACAATTTGTTGAAGAAAAAAAAAAACCCATGTCATGTGGTCCTAAGAGCTCCTCTCCATGAAACGGTAACATCTACATGCATCTTTTGGCATTGAACCATGTTAGATAAGTACGCGTTTGTGTATAAATATCCAGGCTCTCATACCACAACTGAGCCTCGACTGCTGGTTTGACAATGAGTCGCACATTCGAGATTTGGGATGTGCTCGGTTAGAACTCACATCGAAGCAAATTTGGCTAGGAATGAGGGTTTTTTTTTCTTTTTCTTTTTCTTTTTCCTTTTTCTTTTGTTGCGTGAGGAGCTTGTTGGTTTTTGCACATCTCTCATTGTGCTCTGTTGTGTCCTCCCGGCTTGTGTACATCGGCGTGCAGATGACTGACGGAAAGACTCGTCGCTGATGGAGTGTCGTCCGGTGGAGCCGACGCACGCTGAGGTCTTCTCGCAGTTCGCTGGAGCCTCCTCTCCCCGGCGACGCGCTCAGCTCCATCGGCAGGCCTCCTCGGCGGTCGTGCTGCCGGCGGTCATTAACACCACAGTTGCCGCTTGCATGCGTCCAGCGCGTCCCATCGCGTCTACATCGTCATGCACTGCCTAGGGTCCCAGTTGCATGTTGCGTGGCCCTGTTTGGTAGCATAAACCGTTGTGGGTACTATCTGGGTTTAGGCTGCCATAACTCCTCGTTACGATTTTTCTAGCAGATTCTGACCGCACGGCTGCGTTTGCAGCGGCGGTATTATGGTATGGTCCAGTTTTCAGGCAAAACGGACGACGCCCGGGTTTTGGGCTGTCGGCTGCCTGGCGGGCCTCACCGAGAAAACCTGCCAGCCTGAACTGACCTATTTTCTGATTGGCTGTTGAACTGAGTAACAAGCTCTACAGAGCTGGGGGGGGCCTAGAACTTGGAGGGGTCTCCCATTGTTGTTTATTCTTCATTCCTAATCAGTCACTTACAGTTTTCAGCTGCTTTCTGGCGCTAACACTGGCGCGCGTATTTCTGAGTAACAAACCCAGAGCTTCCAGACTTAGACTCTAGAGCAGCAGACTGAGGGGGCAGCTGACTTAAGCAAC
>SZWC01006188.1:115859-139383 GCA_023375785.1 Penium margaritaceum
ATGTGACCGTTAGCGATCTAGCGACCCCGGTCCAGGACCCTGCTGAGACCTGGATCATCGACTCCGGGGCCACGCATCACATGAAGGCCTCTCGTGAGGCCTTCAGTATGCTCGATCCCGTCGGCAATGTCTCCGGTGTCCGGACGGGCTCCGGACAGGTTTTACCTGTCCGTGGTGTTGGCGTCGTTCGTTTTCGTGGTCCTGCCGGTGACGTCTTTCTGACCGATGTCCTCTTCGTCCCTGGTCTCGAGCTCAGCCTCCTGTCCGTGACTGCCCTTGACCGCATGAGCATGGATGTTGTGCACTCGCGTGGTGTTGGCACCGTGTCGTTGCGTCCGCCTGGTCTTGTCGTCCTGCACGCCACCGCCTGTGGCAACCTGTGGCATGTTCCTCGTCTCTCCTCTTCTTCTCCAGTCTCCTCCTCGTCGGCCGCCACAGGCCATGTGCTCGTCACCAGCACGCTTTCTCCTCAGCACACCCGCCTCTTGCACCGCCGCCTCTGCCAAATCCACTCTGCCGCTGTGGACAGCATGCTTCGCACCCAGCCTGCCTCGGGCCTTGACCCGGAGACTTTCCCTCTCCCGTGCCCCATAGAGTGTATTGACTACGCTCAGGGGAAGATGCACCGGTCCACGTACCCCTTGTCTGCCTCCCGTGCATCCGCCCCTCTCGACCTTGTCCACTCGGATGTCATGGGCCCTCTCCCCACCGAGTCGGTCGGCGAGCATGGCCGCTATGTCCTCACCCTCACGGACGACTACTCTTGCTATCGATGGGTCTTCTGTCTTAGGCAGAAGAGCGATGTCGCCCGGGCCATCCAGGACTGGCTTGTCCTCGTAGAGCGCGCATGTGGCCGCTCCCTTCGCCGCTTCCGCTCCGATCGCGGTGGCGAGTACATGGGTGAGGCCACAACTTTCCTCGCCTCCCGCGGGATCCACCACAAGACATCGACGCCCTACACACTCGCCCAGAACGGTGCCTCCGAGCGGTGGAACCGGACCATGGCCGACGCCGTCCGCACCATGCGTGTCGAGTCCGGTCTCTCCGAGGGCTTCTACTTTGAAGCCATGGCCTACATGACCTGGGTCTGGAACCGGATTCCCCACGGTCCCCTTCCCCGTCAGTCCATGCCGTACCAGCATTGGTGCGGTCAGCGCGCTGACCTCCGCCCCGCTCGCGTCTGGGGTTGTGTCGCCATTGTCTGGCTGCCCGCCCCACAACAGGGTGGCAAGCTTGCCCCCCGCGACCGTCCCTGCACCTTCCTTCGTGTCTCTTGTCAGTCCAAGGCCTGGCGCTTCTGGGACCCCTCCCGGCACTGCATCGTCGAGTCCCGGGATGTCCTCTTCTTCGAAGACCTGTTTCCTCGCGATCTCATTCGCTCTGGCTCGTCTGTGTCTATCCCGTCGCGTGGGGGAGTGGTGAGTCCGTCCTCCATCTTACCGCGTCCGGGTGACACATTCTTCGGTCCCTCTGAGTCGGCTGCCCCAGTCGCGTCCGCTAGTCCTTCAGGGCCGGCTGCCTCAGTCGCGTCCGCCGGTCCCTCTGAGCCGGCTGCCCCAGTCGCGTTCGCTGGTCCCTCCGGGCCGGCTGCCCCAGTCGCATCCGGCGGTCCCTCCGGGACAGCTGCCCCAGTCGCGTCCGCCGGTCCCTCTGAGCCGGCTGCCCCAGTCGCGTCCGCTGGTCCCTCCGGGCCGGCTACCCCAGTCGCGTCCGCCGGTCCCTCCGGGCCAGCTGCCCCAGTCGCGTCCGCAGGTCCCCCCGGGCCTGCTGCCCCAGTCGCGTCCGCTGGTCCCCCCGGGCCAGCTGCCCCAATCGCGTCCGCTATTCCCTCCGGGCTAGCGTCCCCAGTCGCGTCCGCTGGTCCCTCCTGGCCAGCGTCCCTAGTCGCGTCCGTTGGTCCCTCCGGGCCAGCTGCCCCACTCGCGTCTGGTGGTCCCTCCGGGCCGGCAGCCTTCATCGTGTGCGCATATCTCTCTGGGCCGATAGCCCCAGTCGCCTCCACTGGCCCATCAGACTCAGTGCCGTCGCACGCCTTGCCACGCTACACACGTGGCCCCGGCGGCAGCCTCCGACCCAGGCCGTCGGTGAGCGTGCAGACCGTCCCACCGCGCTCGGTAGCGTCTCGACCCCCTGTGGCTCCCCGTGCCTCCTCCACTCCCACGGTCGTGAGTGGGGACCCTAGCACCAAGGCCCTGGGCCTGACCACATCGGCCATCATCGCAGATCTGCACCCGGGCTCCGCATTGGGCTACGCCATGCTCCATCACGAGCATCGGCACGCTGTCGTGGCTGCCCTGGCGCGCATCCCACCTAGGGCGCGAGAGGCACACGCTCTCTCAGTCCGCTCCACAGCACGCCCGGAGGACCCAGCCACCTTGCGCGAGGCACGAGCCTCTCCTGATGCCGCACACTGGGACGCTGCCTGCACCGATGAGCTAGCTGCTATCCGACAGCACCACGTGTACGACCTCGTCGACCTTCCTCCAGGTCGGAAGGCCGTCGGCGCCAAGTGGGTCTTTCGGCCGAGTGGAAACCCGACGGGTCCCTGGACAAGTACAAGGCCCGCCTCACTGAAAAGGGGTTTGCCCAGGTCCCTGGGGTTGACTATGACCAGATCTTTGCCCCAGTTGGCCGGTTCTCCACCAGCCGGGCTCTCTTCAGCCTGGTCGCCCAGCATGGGTGGGAGCTGCATCAGATGGATGTGAGCAACGCCTTTCTCCATGGTTCACTGGAGGGTGAGGAGCTTTACATGGTGCAGCCACAAGGCTTCGACGATGGCACCGGGAGAGTGTGGCGACTGCGGAAGGCCCTCTATGGCCTGAAGCAGTCGCCTCGGTGCTGGAACCAGGAGATCAGTAGCACGCTCCTTCGTGGTGGGCTCCAGCGTAGCACCGCAGACCCTCACTGTTTGTCAGTCCGTGAGGCCAGACCTTCATTGCTGTTCTGGTGTACGTCGACGACCTCCTCGTTGCGTCGCTAGACACGGCCGCCATCCAGCGCGTCAAGGACCTGCTGCACGCCACCTACCAGATGAAGGATCTCGGGTCTGCCCGGGTCTTCCTGGGCATGGAGCTCGAGCATGATCGCTCCCAGGGCATCCTCCATGTCCATCAGGCTGCTTATGTGCAGACTCTGTCCACTCGCTTCGCCGAGGACCTGCCACTCGTGCCGAGCGCATCCTCACCCATGTCGCCCGATGGCCAGGTGAAGCTGAAGAGTCCTGACCCAGCTGTTGTGGGGGAGCCAGTTGACGTGACCACGTACCTGCGAGTCATCGGGTCACTAATGTTCCTGGCGACGACGAAACGTCCAGACATCGCGTTCGCCGTCAACCTCCTGGCCCAGTTTTCTCAGGAGCCGCGTTACCTCCACCACGAGGCCACGATCCGAGTACTGCGCTATGTCGTCTTGACTCCTCGGCGAGGTCTCATGTTCCGCCGTCAACCGTCTGTTGTCGCAGTGGGTTACACCGACAGCGACTGGGCCGACAGTCCGGACGGTAAGAGTTGCACAGGCTGGATCTTTCTGATTGGCGGCACGGCTGTGTCCTGGCGCAGTGGCAAGCAGGGGTGCATTGCACGCAACACTGCTGAGGCTGAGTACGTGGCTCTTGGATCAGGCGCGTGTGAAAGTGTGTGGTTGCGTCGTCCGTTGTCCGAGTTGCGTCAGTCCGTCCCATCCATCACGTTGCATTGTGACAATGAGAGTGCCATGGCCATCGCCGAAAATGACGGCATGCATCACACACGCACAAAGCACATCAACGTTGAGTATCACTATGTGCGTTCATTGTTGCATGACGGCAGCATCAGCATCGTGTGGGTTGAGACAGCACAGCAGTTGGCTGACTTCCTGACCAAGGCACTGAAGTGCGACTCGTTCAAGAAGGCTGTGAGTTCGGTCGGCGTACGTCCTTAAGTGGCTCTCTCTTTATCTCTGCCTGCGTCTCTGCATGCCCTGGGGGAGTCTGGATGTTGACCATGTCCCTGTCCGCCCATGTGCACGACGCCTGTGAGTCATGGGGGAATGTTGGTTTTTTCGCATCTCTCATTGTGCTCTGTTGTGTCCTCCCGGCTTGTGTACATCAGCGTGCAGATGACTGACGGCGAGACTCGACGCTGATGGAGTGTCGTCCGGTGGAGCCGACGCACGCTGAGGTCTTCTCGCAGTTCGCTGGAGCCTCCTCTCTCCGGCGACGCGCTCAGCTCCATCGGCAGGCCTCCTTGGCGGTCGTGCTGCCGGCGGTCATTGACACCGCAGTTGCTGTTTGCATGCATCCAGCGCGTCCCATCGCGTCTGCATCGTCATGCACTGCCTAGGGTCCCAGTTGCATGTTGCATGGCCCTGTTTGGCAGCATAAACCATTGTGGGCACTATCTGGGTTTAGGCTGCCATAACTCCTCGCTACTATTTTTCTAGCAGATTTTGACCGCACGGCTGCGTTCGCAGCGTCGGTATTTTGGTATTGTCCAGTTTTCAGGCAAAACGGACGACGCCCGGGTTTTGGGCTGTCGGCTGCCTGGCAGGCCTCACCGAGAAAACCTGTCAGCCTGAACTGAGCTATTTTCTGATTGGCTGATGAACTGAGTAACAAGCTCTACAGAGCTGGGGGGGGCCTAGAACTTGGAGGGGTCTCCCATCGTTGTTCATTCTTCATTCCTAATCAGTCACTTACAGTTTTCAACTGCTTTCCGACGCTAAATGGCACGCGCATTTCTGAGTAACAAACCCAGAGCTTCCAGACTTGGACTCTACAGCAGCAGACTGAGGGGGCAGCTGACTTAAGCAACGAGCGTGGAAGCCCGCACGCTTCATCAACAACGCTGCTGCCCCAACCTGCTGCCTAGGCATTTCCTTTTCCCACCACCTCCTGACCTCCTGGATGATGATTCATTCATGCCAGGCATCACAGGTAACTCCCCGAATCATGAGATTCGAGTTCTTCAAGAGCGCCTCTGTTAGCTGCAGACGGGCACGATATCTCCTCGGTTTCCTCCGATACGATGGTCAGCCGACTATCCCGGTGACTATCCCCTTCCACGAGTCTTCCCCATCCCTCGTCCTCCTCAGCCTGCGGTTGCTCTCCCCACGGAGCGGCAACCCAAGGACTTTGAGACACCACCCCACGATACATCAGTGAGGACGGCTTCGACTACTAGGAGATCCTCTTTTAGGTTTGGGCTACTTCAGAGGGAGTGTGGCCCTAGTACCACAGCCCGTATTAGCCTATAGACCCAGCACAGGTGTTGACAGCAGCCAGGGCGATGCGCGGACTTCTCTATGCCATGCCACGCCAGACCGTCGTCGATTTCTGCCCCTTCCTTGGCGAGGCCAGCACACGCACCAACACCGATCCACGCGGAGGTTGGGACCTGGCCCTATCCTTGCTTGCCACAGAGACGCACGCCACTTGTGCAGCACATATTCGTGCCTTCCACTCTCTTTGTCAAGGGCCTGCAGAGCCTACTACCGATTACTGGCAACGCGCCATGTGCATCTACACGCGCCTTGGGACCTCAGGAGGTACACACAAGTTCGATGATGCCTTGAGTACACTGACACTACACGCGCCTTGGGTGTAGTGACACGAACTTGTGTGTTCCTCCTGAGACCGTTCGATGATGCTCGGAGTTTGCCTTGAGTACACTGACATCTTCACGTGATACATCGACGCTATCCTTGAGCCCTTTTCAGCCACTCTACAGCTTGTCTTCTGGGCGCATCAGCGCTTCCTCTAGGTGACTTCAGCACGCGAGGCAGCCGTGGCCCATCAGGAGACCTCTCTTGCTACAGCAGTCATTGGATCGCCACCATCGTCCCCCCTGGAGTCTCCTTCTTCATCCTCCATCACGTCCTCATCTTCCTCCTCCTCTTCGGCCCCGCCCACATCCACTCAGACACAGGGTGTTGCAGGAGCAACTCAGGGGAAGAAGAAGAAGGGGAAACATGGATCAGGTCAGCAGCAGTCACAGTAGCAGTCGTCATCCAGTGGTAAAACTAGACGTTTTGTTCACTGTTAGAACTGTGGAGGTGCCCATTGCTGCACCGAGTGCCAGCAGCCGCTCGACTGGGCGCGGATTACTCGTGGGCTCCAGGCTGCACACGCCCTCCATTCCACGCCCAGCACGGCATCCTCGCCATCCTCCGGACACGTGGCGGCCACGACTACGGCAGTTCCCGCTCCCTCACCGGCGAGTAGCAGTGATCGGGACCCATGCAACCGCACCATCCCTGAGCGTCGACATCTTCTAGCACTCCGCTTTCACGGAGGTGCGAGTGTGTTGTCATCGTCGGGTGGTCCACAAACTGTCTGTCCGTCCGTTCTTGTGACTCATGGTGATGCGTGTGGGGGAGCACAGTCAGCATGTAATGATGATGGACTTGACTACACCGATTGGGTTCATGAGTCTCATCTTTGTGCCCTGCATTGTTCCTCCCCACCGACGGCTTAGCGTCCCTTTGATGCCAAGTGTTCCATTGCCCGTTGTACATTGACGTCCACCAGTCGTGACTCCGGTGGCACTTGGACCATGGATTCTGGTGCCACTCATCACATTACGTGTTGTCGTAGTGATTTTGTTGTTCTCGGTCCTGTCACACCTGTCTGTTCCATCCGTACAGGCTCTGGTCAGTTCTTGCCAGTCCATGGTATTGGGGTTGGGTGTTTCGACGGTCCGTCTGGCCCCTTGTACCTTTCCGACGTATTGTTTGTGCCTGACCTTGAGCTCAGCCTGCTTTCTGTGCGTGCCTGCACACTAATGGGTCTCTATGTGGAGCGTTCCACAGACTCATTGACTGCGACTGCTACTGACACTCGCAGCGTTGTCCTTCGTGCCTCACATGTAGATGATCTGTATCGCGTCTCTCGGACCTCCTCCCCCTTGCTCTCCTTCCTCCTCCGGCCGGGTCTTTGTCACTGGTGTTTTGTCTCCGGAACACCAGCAGCTGCTTCATCGCCGTCTGTGTCACGTGGGCTCCGATATCGTGTCGAAGCTCATCCAGACACAGCCATCTCTCGGTCTTGACGCGGCTTCTTTCGAGAAGCCACCCAAGACCGACTGTCTCTTTTGTGCTCAGGGGAAGATGCACCAATGCACCTACCCTGACTCTCGTTCCAGAGCGCTTTGGCCTCTCGGGTTAGTTCACTCAGACCTTCCCGATCCTCTCCCGGTCGAGTCCCTCTCTGATCGGGGCTGGTATGTTCGGACTGTGACTGGTGACTTTACCCGGATGCGCTGGGTCTACAGCGTGCGTCAGAAGAGCGACGTCACCCTTGCGGTTTGACTCTGGCTAGTGATGGCTGAGCGTCAATCACGTCACACGCTCCATACTCTTCGCTCGGATCATGGTGGTGAGTTCCTTGGCAAAATGGACGCATTCTTTGCTGAGCACGGAAATTTTCATCAGGTCTCCGCTCTTGCTACCCCTCAGCAGAACGATGTTTTTGAGCGTTGGAACTGCACCATGGAGGATGCGGTTCGCGCTATACGGTCTGAGTGCAGTCTCCCTGAGTCCTTTGTCTTTGAGGGTTTCGCCTACATGACTTGGGTCTAGAACCGCCTCCCGCACGGTCCGCTTCTGGACCATATTACACCGTACGAACTCTGGTTTGGACACCGTGCTGACCTTCAACTTGCTCGCGTCTGGGGATCCCATGCCTTCGTGTGGTACACCAAGGACCAGCAAGGGTCCAAGGTCTCAGCTCGGGGCCGCTTGTGTGCCTTCATTGGCATTTCCCCGCGGTCGAAGGCTTGGGGCTTCTGGGACCCTACTCGTCGTCGTGTCATTGGGTCACGTGACGTGATTTATTTTTAGTCTCTCACCTACCGTGACCTGACTTCAATCACGACACTCTCTGCCACACATGTTCCTACATATGAGGATTCTCGGTGGATGGGGGAGACTTCTACGCCAACGAGCACCTCTCACGAGGTTGATGTGTCCGTTCGAGCCCCCTTCATCTCTTGGTCTCCGGCCCTTGATGACCCGGCGATCATCGCCGTCCGTCCAGAGACCTCACCCATACAGTCTGTTTCACAGCCCACAGGTCCCCCTACTTCTGTTCCCGCACCTACTTCTCTGCCAGTACCTGTGTGTGTAGGCACTCCTGTTTCTGTGTCTGGTCCAGTCTCGCCTACTCCCGTACCTGCGTCTGCTGGCACTCCTGCCTCTTTGTCAGGTCCAGTCTCGCCTGCTCCTGCTGTCACATCCAGCCCCGTGTCCCCCACACACACATCTCCTCGCACGGCATCTCCGGCTGCCTTGCCTCTGCCCCCACCAGCTGTGGTCATGCCCGTCCCTGAGCCTGAGGTCCGCCCCTCGAGCTCAGGTTACTCCCGTGAGCCCGGTGGCCATCTTCGACCACTGGACTCCGGAGCTCAACGAGTGTTGGGCCCCGCACCCAGGCGCCCCTCTCGCAACATCGCGAGTGGTGATCCCGGCACAAAGGCCCTAGGCCTGAGTGTCTGCATAGAGCTCACAAGGGTACATCCAGCGGGCCCCGTAGGGCACGACCTCGTCACTCGTGAGTTCCATATCGCTTGTGATGCAGCAGCTGATCTTGTGGTCATCAGGCCTAGTACCAAGGCGTGTGCCCTTGCCACACAGAGCTCTCCCTCTATGACGCCCGACCCGGGCACCCTAAGGGAAGCTCTCTCATCACAGCATGCTGACGCTTGGTGCGCTGCCTACGAGGATGAGCTTCGCGCTATCCGAGAGCATAGAGTCTACGCGCTTGTCAACCTTCCGCCTGGGAGGAAGGCTATTCAGGTCAAGTGGGTCTTTTGCAAGAAAGTGAAGCCGGATGGCTCATTGGAACGCTACAAGGTCCGCTTGGTCGTCAAGGGGTACTCTCAGATTGAGGGCATCGATTACACTGATACTTTTGCCCTGTCGGTTGCATGAACTCAGCTCGAGCTCTGTTCGGTGTAGTGGCTCAACATGACTGGGAAGTGCACCAGATGGACATGAACAATGTGTTCCTCCATGGCTCTCTGGATGAGGAGATTTACGTGGCTCAGCCACCTGGCTTTGAGGACGGTGACAAGGTCTGGCACTTGCGCCGGTCCTTGTACGGCCTCAAGCAGTCTCTGCGGTGTTGGAACTGGGAGATCACCGGCACTTTGACTCGTGCGAGATATGTACAGAGCGAGGCAGATCCCTCCCTCTTCATCCTACCGACACCCGCGCGGTTCACCGCCATCCTGGTCTATGTCCATGACCTTCTAATCGCGCCTCCATCCCTGGAGGCCGTGAAGGAGGCCAAGGGTGTCCTTTAGACTGCCTACAGGATGAAGGACCTCGGTCCTGCATCGGTGTTTCTTGGTATGGAGATCGTGCGAGATCGCAGACGTCGGAAACTGTTGCCGCATCAGGCCCGATATGCACGAGTCATGGGGGAGCGTTTCAGCGATCTCCTTGGTGTAGTGCCCATCGCTTCGACACCCCTTACACCCGATGGACAGGATGCCCTGAAGGTGGATGATCCCACACAGCTGGGGGAGATAGTGGACATGACCTTGTACCTTCGTCTCATCGGATCTCTAATGTACTTGGCCACTACCACATGTCCTGACATCGCTTTTGCTGTCAACCTCCTCGCTCAGTTCTCGCAGGCTCCATGGGCCAGAGCCGTTCACGCGGCTGTGCGAGTGCTGCGGTATGTGGTCTCCGCGTCGTACCTTGGACTCTTCTTTCGTTGGCAGTGTTCGATGGTCCTTCACGGCTACACTAACAGCGACTAGGCCTGGAGACCAGATGGACGCAGCCGTACTGGCTACGTGTTCCTGCTCGGTGGTACAGCTTTGTCTTGGCGTAGCGGGAAGCAGGGCTGCGTCGCACGTAGCTCGTCGGAGGCAGAGTACATTGCTTTGGGCGCAGTGGCTAAAGAGGCGGTATGGCTGCAGCGCCAGATCCTTGAGCTTGGTCAGTCAGTACCCACCATTATGCTTCGTTGCGGCATCTAGAGTCCTCTCGCCATTGCGGAGAACTCCGGTGTCTTTCATGCTCGCACGAAGCACATTACTGTTGACCATCATTTTGTGCGTGATACGGTGGAGCGACACGTGATCTCCGTCATGTGGGTTGGTACTGACATGCAGCGTGCTGATTTCTTGACGAATGCATTAGCTCGCAGAAAGTTCCTGGTGGCCATTCGTTCAGTTGGGCTTCGCCCCATGCCTAAGGGTGGTTGAGTGTGGGATGAGTTTCTATGTCCCATCTGTTTCACACTCACTATTGTACTTGTCCCAGTACTACACGTGTATGGACATGCGTACCATCGGGTCATGGGGGAGTGTTGTGATTTGTGACTTTCTTGTACAGTCTACTGTGACCACTCGGACGTGTCCATACTCGTGCAGATCCCTGAGGCGGGCCCTGGTGACACCGGTGCGACGACTGGCGGTGGACTACCAGCTTGGAGCTAGCTGACTACCGTTCCAGAGCCCCGGACACTGCCGGGACTCCATGCTGTTTGTCTGCAGTTTGCGGGAGACTTTTCGACGAACTGGCCATAAGCCGGATTCACATGTTTTTGCATTGCCTGTCCACCATCTGATGATGGATGCATGCATGTGACCAGTTGTAGCGTCCGTATTGTGATCCTGCATGCCTGAGTTTAGACGGCGTAGCATTCTGACATGTGTGTGCAGGGTTATGGCCAAAACAGTGGTTTTGGGCCGGTTTTAGGACAACTCTTGGACCGCCGTGTGCGACACCCACTGTGTGCCACGGCAGGTATTTATGTCATGGACCTGTCATTTGTTATCTCTCTGTGAAAATGCGATTGAAGCATTCTGACACTTTGCCTTGTGTCCCCTAGCCAAACCCTTGCCGTTGCGTGCACGGCCTGTGACTGTCGTCACTGTCTGATCAGGCGTTGACGCCTGGTCAACGAGAGTGTTGCTACGAAGCTTCCTTGCATCTTCTTGGTTTCACTCGCAGTATAAAGGGGAGATAGAGGAAGAAGTGGCCTTATTAGAGATTTTTTGGGAGAATAAGAGTGTATGTTGCCATTGCTCTTCATCTGGTTGAAGGAAGCAGTAAATCCATTTTGTTGCTTGTGCCTATAATAAGGCCGCGGGGCCCGTAATCCCAAATCCGCCTCTTCGGGCAAAAGAAACCATTTAGCAAGCGTTGATTCCCATGGCTTTGGTATGGGTGGGGGCCTTGATCTTCTGCCACAAGGAGAGAGATGCTTTAATTATGTGCAAGATAGGATCCCATGTGTGTTCTCAGTTGAAGATTGGCAAGAAGAAATATCCCAGGATTCGAGTTGTGGTGTGGGAGAGTGCAAAGGGCGGTATGTGAACGCCAATGGAAATGATGTGTGTTTTGCGGTAGTTGGTATGACGTCTTGTAGATTTGGTACATGTTCCGAGGCAGAGGGCACCGGTATGTATTTCTCGTTGAGGAGAGGGTGAGTGTCGTGTCATCTGTGTATCTCATGATGGATTTACAGAGATGAGGGGTGATATGTATTCCTTGAAGGTGATAACGGAGGAGGTCCGTGATGGGTTCCACTGCGCGAATGAAAAGGAGTGGTGCAATAGGACAGCCTTGTCACACCTCGGAGTGGAGGGTGATGGGGGGAGGGGGGGTGAGGTGTCGATGACTAGAAATTGTGTTGGGGTGTGGTAGTGCAAGACTGTGATCCAGCGCATGGAGGATGAAGGGAAGCCAAGGTGTTGTGAGGCTGCGTATAAGTGTTATCAAGAGAGGGATTCGCAAGCATTTTCAAAGTCCACCGCATAGTAGTATAGCGTGGAGGAGGTATGAGTCGCCCAGTGGTGAATGTCATATAGTTGTGAAAGAGCGTGTTCGATGTTTCGTCCAGGTACGAAGCCGGTTTGGTCCTGGTGAACAATGTAGAGGAGCACTATTGCCAACCGTGTTACAAGGAGCTTAGCCAATATTTTACACTCCACGTTTAGAAGGGAGATTGGCCGATGGGTTGTAATGTCGTAGGGATCTCCCTTTTTGTGAATGAGGTTTGTTATGGAGGAGGCAAAGTCTCCCATTTGGGAAGGGTAGGCTAGGATCAGGTTATAGATTTGGAGGAGCTGAGGAGCTATTTGGGGCATAATGAGTTTGTAGGATTTGCAAGGGAGGCTGTCATGTCCAAGGGGTTTTATGTCTAACCTGGGAGAGTTTTGCTTCCACCACTTCACTCCGAGTGATTCGTGCTTCTAGTTCAACAAGGATCTGACGTGGGATGTATTTCTTAAATCGAGGGAGAAGAACAGAGGGAAAGCTTTCAATGTGGTCGGGCTATTGATAGATGCGTTGGAATAATGCTTGTGTAATACAAGCTAGTTCTTCTGGTGTAGAGTGTAGTGGACTGTCACCATCTCTTAAGGTAAGGATGGTTCATGAGCTTTGGGAGGCGTTGTCTTCTGAGTGAGGAGAGCTGAGGCCCGATTTCAATTTGTGTTCCATCTCAACAGTGATATTTCTCGGTGATAAAGTACTTGGAAGGAGTAGTATTCTTGTAATTGTTGTTCGACAGAGTGGACCTCCTGATGAATTATTCTTTGGCCCCTAGTCTTGACTGTCTGGAGCGGGAGGGCTATGCTAGCCCCGAAAGAAATCCTGAGGCTAAACCCGGTGCCCAACGGTAACATTATGGTAAGACTAGATAAAGCTGGGTATTCTTAAAAAATATATGAGAGAAATGAAGGGAATTTTAGGCAAAGTTTGGGTCTTCCATTGATAAAATGAAAATGAATTTTTTGTCCCAAAAAATAAGATTCGAAGGACTTGAAGGTTCCTTTTGTGCATCTGTGATTTTTCGTGCCATGCCTGGCTGTGAGGATAAGTTGTGTAATCCATGGATGAGCCTAACAGATAGAGACGATTATGTTTTAATCTGAAAATTTGGACATGACCATGGTTGTGCTTGAAAAAGGTAGAATGGTATAATCAAGGTAACAACCCATGCTAATCTATAAAACAGTGGATCAAGAGGTTCCTAACATGATTTTGATATGATCTTAGGGAAGACCATGCAGGAAAATGGTGATAGATGTAGTGAAGGCATCGGATGATGGAATCGAGCTATGGGTCGAGGAGGAAACAACGCTTGACTGTTTCATCGTCTTGCCATTGGCAAAGGAGGCCGTGTACATTGCTGTTCATAACCGATGTTTGATCACCAACGGGAATGGAGCTATGTAAAGTGGTCACCGTTGTGTTTGAAATGCGAAGATTAAGGGGGAGGCGCTTGAACTTGTTGTTGAGCGAGGGCTATAACCGCTTGGATTTTCCTTTCCGGTCTTTTTACTGATGGGAGCAGGAGGATATCCGATACACCAAAACAAGCCCAGGGATGGAACCCTGCCCTTTATGTGATTCCATCAGCAGCAGGACACATGTGTGATTCTGGTTATCATGCCTTTTCCACCTTCTCACGCGCTACATGGAAAAGGAGAATGTGTACATTTAGAGTAGAGTAGTGGAACTTTTTTCCATGTACTTCCACAAGGGAGTTGGGTTATTACGAGGAATGTGTGGATGATACGTTCTTACAAAAGGTGGAGTATGGTGGTTAGTACAGTCGAGTTGTGGTTGTGTTCGCGTTGGGCCCATCTGTCTTTCCATATACGGTGTACTATGGTGGCGCGTATGGTTTTCCATGTTTTACATGAATTGGTGAGAGTGGTAGGTTTGAGGAGGGTATTGGACAACGCGGATACAATTTTGGGGAAGAAGGTGGTGAAGATGATGAACATGCGTGTTATGATCTGTTTGTTTGTGGCATTGTACAAGGCACTGTTCAATTCTCTCCGGATTGTTGCAGCAAGGGCAACGCGGGGACAAAATGAGAGGGAGGAAACAGTAAGTGTGGTTGACTTGGATGGGTCTGTGGATGATCCAAAGCATAGCATCTTATGGTCGAAGACAAAGGGGGGTGTTGAATAAGTTTTCATGGAGGTGTTGTCGTTGGGATACGATGAAAGGCAAGGGAGTGCCATTTTGGCCCTCCCTATCAAACGCAAGGGTTCGTTGAACGTCATCCCTCGACACAACAAGGGCTTTCCGGCGGCCAGTCCTTCGCTAGCTGGCAGCCAGGAAGGAGTTACCACAACCCTACAGCTTACCTAAAATCCAACATATCCGAGGGTTTCATCAGACAAATCAACAGCTACATCACCTCCCTCCATAAATTCGTGTAGAAAAAACAATTGACATCCTTTTTGCATGCCTTAACCATGTCACAACGTATTGGCAAAACTGAAGAAAACGTCTCGGCATTGACAGTTGTCCTGCACCCAAAGCAAGCCCACATCTGGTACAACAAGTCTAAGCACACGTGGGATGGGTATTTCAAATGGATGTCTGAAGACCAACATCTAGACCCCCTTTCACACGGCTGCGACCAGTGGAATAGATACCCTTGGGGTGGAGGTTTAGTGGGTGACTTCCATCTTACTTTACGGAGGAAGTCCCACATTGTTATTCCGAACGCAACACAGGTGGTGAACAAGTGAATTTGCGAGGCGGAAAACAATTTGGAATCTTGGATACTTGAACTGTTTATGATTAGTGGTAAGTGTGGTTCAAGGACAGGTGTCCGAATGATCAAATATATACATACAAGCGTCGAGTTACGTATGAGACAAAGTTGGAGTCATTGGGTCAATCGTCAAGCGACGTGTGCAGAGTCCACTCGTGAGTGGTTGGATTCGAGAAGGTCCGTCGAGAAGTAAGGGGGTCTTCAAGAATCGACGGTGAAGATGCGAGACGCATGTTTACAACTCCAGATTCTTCTCGCTACATCGAGAAATCGACCGCAATGTCGCGATGCTTCTTCTGTACATTTGTGCGAGTGGTCAAGGTCACGTAGCCGCGACATCTTGGCGCGTGCAGATGTGGCCCGGTGACAACGGTCAATAGCCCCCGATGAGGTGAATGACGTCTCCTAGGTTGTCGCAGGGTTCCCAGTCGTTGTGCATGGCATCGTCGCCGTGCCAGTTGACAAGATACTCTGTCGTTTGCCTTGTCGTTTGTGGCCGAGGATGTCCTCAATGACGTACTCCGTGTATTCGTCCACTTGAATAGGAGGTAGAGGAGGGACCTCTCTACTAGGGAAGTCCTCTCCGCGGTCTTGGTAGTACTTGAGTCTGCTGACATGGAACGCTGGATGAACTTGCATAGTGTCGGGGAGTTTTAGTCATGCAACCACAAATTTTTGTATGCTCTCGGTCTGAAACGGTCCCAACCATCGAGGTTTGAGCTTCGAATAGTTGACTCTGCGGAGTTTGATGTTTGTCTGCGAAATTTTCCTCACTACGATGTCGGCCAGCTGCTTGCTTCATCACTGCTTGGGTTTTTTGTGATGCGAGTCATCCGCGTCTATTTTCAGAGCTTACCGTGACCACACGATAGTTGGAAATTAATTAGGGAATGCAGGTCCATGTTAAAAAAAAAACACGAGCTCCCTGTGTGTGAGTACAATGAAAACCGGCAAGAATTAAGCAAAGTGTGGAACGCTGTAGCGTGCGGCCGGTCCAACGTGGCTCGCACAGGGTCCCTGGCCTGTGGGTGGACAGATGGGATGGCTTCAGGGTCGGAGACCCCCAAGCACCGCAGTTTTGGCCTAGTTGGCCAAGGGCTCCATCCGTTCCATTACATTGGTATCAGCGCGCCCGGGTTCGAGTCCGACGTGCGGACGCCGAGGGCGGCTCACTCCTATCGGGGAGGAGTGTAGCGCGCGGCCGGTCCGACGCGGCTCGCACGGGATCCCTGGCTTGTGGGTGGGCGGATGGGATGGCTTGAGGGTCGGAGACCCTCAAGCATCCCGGTTTTGGCCTATTTGGCCAAGGGGTCCATCTGTTCCACTACAAACACATTATATGAAATAACAAAGAGGAAATACAAATGAGCCTCTAGCGGGCTTATGTAGGGGCATCGACAGTTAGCCGCACTGGGCCCCGTTGCCCCCGTTGAACCCAAAGGAGTCAGCAAGAAGAACACACTGCATACACCATGAGAAGGACAAAGGTGGTCTCCTTGAGGCACCGGAATAGCTCTCTGGGTACTCGGGTCTTGACCACCAAGAAAATAGGAGCAGTGCTAGAAACTCTTGAAATCAACGTTGAGACATCACGAACGGCTTTCTAAACATCAGAAGCCCTACTGCAACCATCGGGTCTCCTCATCGCACCGGTATAGTCCACCTGGTGCGCAGGTCTCAACCCACTGAGAAAACTCTCCTAGCTCCCTAAAAGGCCACAAGGTTACCGGAACCCATCAACCGCATCTCGCCGGCGCTGTCGTAGGTACTGGAGAAGTCCTGGTACACTCCGTAGGCCCGTCGCGTAGCACAGGAACGGGTGCTTTCATCATCATTGCGCCGGTCGTCAATTGAGTGCTCGTGAACGATGAGTCGGTCATTTTAGACTTATATGGCCAGCTTGGTCTTGCTCGTGAATCCAGAAGTGAACCTTCTTATTGGAATTGTGTGTCCTTGACCACGAGGGTTGTTGGTTGTATCCCATTGTTGTGCAAATAATGAGTAGTTGAACACCCGATCTGATTCTGGACTTGGATTTTGTGGATTTTCCATGTAGGATTTATCTTTGAATCACCCAATTGGAGTGAGCATTCAAAAAGATAGCTTAGCCCAAAGGTCGTGCTGTTGAGGGGTGGAGTATTGGATCTGCCATGAATGACAAGGAAGTCCTCCACTGGTGATCCGGGTATAACTCTAATCGGCTCCAAATGCTCCAGGGTCATAAAGGAGGCATCAAGGGATACCTCATTGACCGTGATATATTCCGCCTTGGCTTTTGGGCCAGAGAGGGGCGATTTGACAGGTCACCATCAATTCACCTCCCTTGGCCCAGCGAGCAAAGCATGGTGGATGAGTAAACCAAGGGTTGCTTTGTCAGTCATAGCAAGGGCTCTATTACTCTAAATTGGATGTCCTCGTATAGGTTAGACCACAAACCATAAGATTTTGATGTGAGTCTATTATGCTAAGGTAATACTTGCATTTCGATGTTTTTCTCATGGATGTGACGGGTTTCTGTCCACTCCTAGCATGTGATGCTTGTGCTCCGTACTCCTCACTAGCAATGCCCATTTGCTGCTCCAGACATTAGTACCGCATGTATGTGAGAGTTAGGAGTTCGCGAGGGTGCCTCTATACCCTCTAGGACCAACACTGCAAATTGCCTTAAGCTAGAGAAAGTTAACCATGCTACCTTTGCTAACCAAGTCTTTGCCATTGTAGTTAGTCGTCTTCCCACCGCATCCAATATTTATGTTGCTACTGTTTATGCCAACACAAATACTAGTTCTGGTGCCTCGTCCACTCCCTCTACCACTAATCCCTTTGTCTTTGATACTATTGTCATCCCTCCTACTGGCGCTCCTGCCACTGCACCTTGCTAGCATGACTTCTATTCCTAGCCACCTGTCCTTTCACCTGCCTTCTCCTCCTAGAAGGTGGTTCATTGCCATGGATCTTGAGAAACAATCTTGCTACCAACCCCCCTATTAAAAATATTCCTCCTAAGGCTACACATGCTATCCGCGCTATAATCCCTATTATCCCTTGACACCTTGTTGAAGAAGTTATCACGTTAAACGTTGACCTTAAAACTAGCCAATCTGCTAACACGATTTGTGTACACATCATGCTTTGCCGTCGCACCGCCATCACCAGTAAGGCTTCTCAAAGCGCACTATCCAGTTCAACACACTTCCAATGTGTATTGTCCAAATGGCTCATGCCTACCAGGCTTGCGGGCTCAAGCTCCTGCGTGAGTTTGGTGAGCTTGCGCCAAGATAGTTGTGTGATGTGCAACGCCTTGCATCCCAACCTGTACCGTGAAAGTCATTAGCTACTGTTGGTTATGTTTGGGAATCAGCAACAAAGTGCCTTGTCACAAGTAGACCAGCCTCTTGAACAAGTGCCTTTGTCGCTCTATTGTCACAGGGGTCACTACTCTAACTTGTGCATTTGCATCCTCCTCCACTCCCTGCACATCCTCTTCCTCCTCCTCTGCCCCTTCTACTTCCCATGCCACTGCCCTTCTCTCTTAAGGTCCCGGCTGTGGTTGTGATCACGCAAAGGAGAAGAGTATGGGAAAGGCACCCCCCCCTCCTAATGTGTTCATGGCGTTCTCATCTACTGGAACTATGGCTCCACTGAGTTTTCCACTCATTCTTTCATGGCCACTCCTAATTACCTTCATCCCACCCTTACCATACATGCACACTAGACGTGTTCCTCTGGCACCTCCATGACCTCCTCTACCTCCTATCGTCCCTCGGCCACAACTTCCACCTCTGCTTAGGCCTACTCCACCGATAGGACCCCTCTTGATAGAGAGCTCGCTCCATAGCCTTGGAGCTAGCCTCCCCCTTATGCTGTACCAACCTACACTAGGCTCTTTCCTCTGCTTACTTTACTGCTCTTGATATTTGTCTTTTCAAATCAATAATTTAAAGAATCTTTATATTCAAGCACAGGTTTTGAGAAAACAACTTTATAGGTGGCACATTGGATTTCGTTGAACGAAAAAGCATGATCGTTAAAATCGATAATGACCGGTGTCAACCACCGCCAACGACCCGGTTTCAAGGCCACGTCAGTCTGACGTGGCTTGCTTGACGCGGCAGGCCGCGTGAAACTGACAGATCTGACGCGGAAGCATTGTTTCCGCGTCAAGACCTGAAGATGTGACCAGAGGTGAGATCGCTTTGATATCTCTTTCACACAGTTTTTAGGCTTTCGACGAAATACGTGTCGAGTCAGTGAAGTAATTACTTGGACGGTACCTATTAAATACGATGCATTTTTTATGTCGAGCAATAAACACCCAGAAAAAATATTTTTCATAAAAAATCAATATCACTAAGGGTATGTTGCCCTATTGTGGTTCCCTCTTTTGTCGGAGTCTTGACTCCAATACCGGCTACATCTTTTGATGGCGAGTGTTTGCTGGAGCATTATCTCCTTAAACTTCTTCAACCTTGAGGTCAGAGAGGTGAGAGCGTTGTTGTGCTAGCCAGAGGTCCTAGGTGTATGACTGAGTACGCTGCTTGTGGAGAGTCACCCAGTCGTGTTCTTGAGTTGTTGCATGCATCTATGTCATGGATTGAGAACGAGCAAACTGTCTTCCTTCTCCATTGCCTCGTTGCTTGTACCTCGCCTACCAGCACTACGTCCCGTATTAGCATTGTTGCAACGTATGGCATCCTACTCCATGTGCATGTGCCAGGTGGCTTACGGATCCTATAGTCTTGACCCATCACATGAGATCCATTCACTTCTCGTTTGTCTCTTTAGGCCTTGGCAAGTCCATATGTTTTGTTCGCACTAGGTCATGTCAGTTGTTTTTCATTTCACGCATGGCTGCCGATTGCTTTGTGGGTTTAAGTGGCACTTTGTTTCTTTAAAAAAAAATTGTAGGTACCTTCTTTGGAACTCAACCTACTGTCGGTGCCGTCTCCGGATGATCAAGGTATGGACTTGTATAGCAGTCATTAAGTTGGTATTGTTTTTTTTTCCTTTTTATTGCGTTGTATTATATGGCATCAAGTGTGACAAGTTCATCGCGTGCCACTCCCCTCCTCTTCTCTCTATGGTGGTATTGGTCTTCCTCAGGTTGCACCTTCCCTATCACCTGACCTTGTTCACCTATTGCACCGTCGTCTTGGCCACGTGCACACCGAAGCCATTAAGATCATGCTACGTCTCCAAGATGTTTTTCTCACCCGTTACTTGTCCTTCTCCCTCCCTTAGCATCTTGCTTGACCGAGTCCAGGGCAAAGTACACAAATTTCCTTAATCTTCCTCAAAAATCCAACCCACTCACTGCTTCGTCGTGCTCATTCTTATGTCATTAGCCCCCTCCCTCGTGACCTTCTCAAGAATTTCGGGCACCATGTCTTATGGCTGATAGATGACTTCTCCTCCTGTTTTTGGGTCTTTGCTATTCATTAGAAGAGCGACACTTTCTCTTTCATTTAGTCATGGCTAGTTCAAGCTGAATCCGCCTTTCAGTGCTCCTTTTGCGTCTTTTGCAATGATGACGATGTGTGTCCCTACATCCCACCGCCCAGATCCTCAACTCCAAAAGGATGTGTGTAGAGAAATATACTCCTTACACACCCCAACAGAATGGTGTCTCAAAGCACTATAACCACACTCTTATCGATGGCATTTGTACCTTGCTATCTGAGTCTGGATTACCCTCGCTCTTTGTATTTGAGGCCACGAGTAACATGACACCTTTATGGAGTTGTGTCCCTCATGCCCTCTTTGTCACATAATCACACTCTTTGAACGTTGGTACGGCACTCAAGCCGATCTTCACCTTGCTAGAATTTGGGACGGTATTGCATCTGTCTTGCTACTCAAGGACTTGCATCACGGCAAACTTGCCCCTCGATGTTGCCTTTTTCCCTTCATGGATATGTCTGTCTATCCTAAGGCATCACAATTTTGGTTACCTGGGCACAAGCGTGTCATCGAGTCTAACGATGTGCTTTTCTTTGAGTCCATCTTTCTCTACCATCTTGGCCGTCCTTTACCTATTGCCTCCCTTTTATCGATCTTTCACACTCGTTGTCATGGTGGCCGCTTCTCCGCGACCCTCACCCATAGTCCTCCATCTCAATGGCCTTAATTGCTTCCATCCACATCCCCCACCTTGTCTGGAGCCCCATCCTCTTTGTTCACATCCTTTGCCGCATCATAGTCAATATCTCCTGTCCATTCCTTGGCAACTCTACCCAGGTGAATTACTCCTGTCCAGACCCCTCTTTTTTTGTCCTCTCTAGACCCCTCCAGTTCATGAGACTGACTTGCCTCATCCCGTAGTCTGCACTCGTCAGGTACTTGTCTTTCCTTTATTCTACGGAAAACACGTTTGAGCTCTTCCAAATCAAGCCTCTAGTGCCTCCACAGTCCTTACTTGTTTAGCTCGGCCACAGTGTGATCAAAATCTTATTGCGAGAACCAGCATGGATGCCTTGGACCTAGCTACCTTGAGCTATTCATCATTGTTCTGCTTTAGGCGTCAACGAGTGTCATGCAGCCATATCCGTTGCGTCTCTACCACCCGAACCCGACACAATTTGGCAAGCACGGATGCTAAATAGTAGAAATTTACCCAAGGAGACAAGTTGCAAGTGCTCGACTACCATGTTGCATGCACACTGAACAAGCTACCGCTGGGACATAAAGGGATTCACGCTTGATTGGTATTTTGTTGCAAGTATAAGCCCTATAGTACACTTGACAAGTACATAACTCACATGTTACGAAGGAACTCTTACAAGTCCCAACCATTGACTTCAATGAGATATACACTACACCCGCGGGCCTCTACATCATGGTGCGAGCGTATCTAAGCCTCATAAGGGGGATATGACACAATCCTTGTGGTTGTCGACAAGTTTTCCAAAATGTCTCACTTTATTCCAACAATGACCATCGTCACCGCCAAAGGAATAGTGCGGCTGTTTCTCAAAGCCATCATACGACTACAAGGCGTGTCGAGATCATCAGAAGCGACATGGACAGTCGATTCACTAACCGTTTTTTTACACAAATTGATGACCCAGTACGGCAGCCAACCCAGCCTTCAGCAACGTTCCATTCTCAAACCGACGGCCAAACCGAGTGGACCTATCAGACGCTCAAACTCTTTCTCCGATCATTTTGTGAACCTCACGAGATGGGCTAGGCACAATAACTCCCAACCACCAAAGTCGCATTCAATTCAGCAAGCTCCACTAGAATGGTCAAAACTCCTCTCGTAGTGGTGCATGGCAAAATTCCCGCCACACCCGTAGGACTGCACAGTCAAAGCAATATTCCTCCGGTTAAGGGTACACACCGGTTTGGGATTGCGATTATGATAATAGAACCGGATTTGCGATTCCGATTCTGAGCAATAATCCATATTGTGATTCCAGTTCCAATATCGTGATTCTTGTCACGGTCCTAGTAACACAGCCAAACAGGGAGAAAATTAATAGCAACGGTGTCGTTTGGGTCCCGCCATCAAACACAAAAGGCCGGAATGGAGGACCGCTCGGTATTCAACACCATGACGAGGCTAGTCAAGTAGGAATAGCCTGCCCTTGTGGCATCATTTGATGCCACATCAGAGGTGGTGCAACCTCCCAATCCCTCCCTCCCCCTCCACAATAACAGTTTGAATGCACGGATGACAGAGTTTGTTCCTTCCAATGTTTGAGAGAGCTGAGCAAGGCGGCTCCTCAGGGCCCGTATTTGCTGCCGAGGCAATTTGGCAGGGCCCATGCGTGTTGCTTAGGCTCGGATGCCAGCCTAACCTATAGCCAAGGGAAACCTCACAAAAGGTTGTGCGACACTGTGCGGCTATGAAGAGTTGAAAAAGTTTAGGATACAACTATGCGGGATGCCTCTTTAGACCCTACCTTTGACGCCGAGTCACGCCCGCGTTTTTTCGCTCTTCCCGAACTCCGTAAGAAGTCCTCATCACACGGAGACACCTAGAATCGAAGCGCCATATTCTCGAATGCCTCTCTCGAACAATTGATGTCGATGGTGGCAGCTACCAGTCGCACAATTTGGAGGCAAATAGTGATACTAAGGCAAGATGAAGAGGTGCGATTTCTGTACATTCGCTTAACAAACACCGGACTTCGACGAGTTATAGTCGATTCTCAGAAGTGTCGCACCAATGAATCGCCGACAGCACACCAGACCGGCTTGCATGCAATGCACCGACAGAAACAAAAAGGTTTTCTCTTCGCAATCATCGAAAACCATCTTTCATGAGGGCATCCTTCGCGGCTGCCTTGATGTTCGGTCGCGTTTCCGCAAAAAATGCTTTTCCACAGCAAGATGCTTGACATGCCACCGGATCTCCGCACTTTCATGAACACATTGCAAGAAACAAAAGCAGACAACTACACAAGTTACTGATGCACAAAGCAAAAGGTGAGGAAGAGATTGTGCGAACTGTCAACGATGGACAGCACACCGGACGACACAAGGCACGCGCACTCAAAAACCAAACATGCACATACATGCAACGTAAAGAACAAATAATAACAAAACGAACCAATTTCAGAAATCGAGGCAAAACATATCCAAATCTACATGTTCATCTACATATGTACGGATTTGCCTATATGTATATCATTTATTTCAGCCAAAACTGCATAATTAGAAGTCATTTACCATGTGAATTCATCTTCTTGACAAAAGGTGTGTAAATGATGCATAGATTCGAATGTACATGCATATTCTTATGTCTGCCTACATGTATGTGTATGTATATGTGTAGAAGTGTATATGTATGTACATGTACATGCACATGAACAAGTACATGTACATGTATATGTATAAGTGTATGTATATGTACATGTACATGTATATGTATAAGTATATGTATACGTATATGTATATGTATATGTATATGTATATGTATATGTATATGTATATGTATATGTATATGTATATGTATATGTATATGTATATGTATATGTATATGTATATGTATATGCATATGTA
>SZWC01006189.1:25765-42894 GCA_023375785.1 Penium margaritaceum
CCACAAACGGCTCTCTCACACAACAGGGTGCAAGGAATGCCTCAAGGATGAGACAAAGCCTTGTTCTAGCTCTGATACCACTGATGGAAACTGGGGCAGCCCTCAGGGAGGTGATCAGGCTCACTAAGAGCCGCCTAGGCAGGACCAACTGTTTGTGAGAGGGAGTTGCAAGTTGCACAGACAGAAATTACGGATGCGAATGTAGGTTTTCAGAGAACGCGAATGTCTAAATCGACTCTTGATTGAGAAATTAAATTGTCACAGCTTTCTAACAAGCCCTTATATGCCTCATTTGGCCTAGGGAGCACTGAGACACACTCTGTCAAAGTCTACCCTCTAGCACACTCTCCTAGCCTAGCGGGATGAGCGGCAGTCACCTTGTCACACAAGAGAATTATGTCTCACACCACTTGGACGACCAACAGTCGTGGTCTGCACCTTCCTTGAAGTCTCTTGGAGGTCCTCCAGCCGCCTTTTCTCCTTGAAGGCCGCTCTCAGCCATCCTGGCGAATAATCCTTCCGCCTTTTGAGTTCAAAGTGTTCAGGTCGTCACTTGAACCCGACCCATGATCTTCAACCTTTGGAAATCCATATCTCACTCAAACGGACTCCGAATCGAGTTCCGTAAAGTGCGTTGGAACCTGTGAAACGTCCTTTTTTCAACTTTTATGCCAAATTATTTTTTTCGAGCAACCTGTTTGTCACTTTCTGGCACTCTCATATCCATCATTCTCCAACTTTGCGAGAATAAAAATCACACAAGTCCGCACTGTCCCCTCAGCTGCTGAAAGCGGTGCGCTGCCAGCGGCTTGGTCAGAAAGTCTGCCAGCATCATGCTTGAAGGGCAGAACTTGATCTGCACCACCTGCTTTGCCACGAGCTCGCGGATGAAGTGGTACCGCAGGTCGATGTGCTTGGTGCGGGCATGAAACTCGGCGTTCTTCGTCAGAGCAATGGTGCTCATATTGTCACAGTAGATGGTGGTGGCTGTGGTATGCTCCTGTCCAAGGCTTGCTAGCAGCTCACGCAGCCACACGGCTTCCTTTGCTTCTTAACTCATTGCGATGTACTCTGCTTCGGTGGAGGAGAGGGCAACACACTCTTACTTCTTGCTCCTCCAGCTGATTGCACCTCCCCCGAGCACAAACACGAACCCACTGGTCGACCTCATTGTGTCTAGGTCACCTCCCCAATCTGCGTCACTGTAGCCGATGAGGATGGGGTTGTTGTTTGCCGTTGAAGGTGAGGCAAAGGCTGCTGCTGTTGTCCAGGTAGCGCAACGCCCGCTTAACCGGCTCCCAATGCGGCACGCCCGGATTTGCGCAAAACTTGCTGAGAACTCCCACTGCTTGGCTGATGTCGAGGCGCGTGCCGACTGCTGCGTACATGAGGCTCCCAACTGCTGCTTGGTATGGCACTGCTTCCATGCTGCTGCTCTCTTTCCTGCCGTGGGGAGTCTGCGTCATGCTCAGCTTTGCTCCCACTTCCAGTGGTGTAGTGGCCTTGCGCCCTCCTGCCATGTTGAAGCGCTTAACGATGTCGCTCACGTACGTGCTCTGCGACAGCTCCAAAGTCTGCTGCTGCCGGTCGCGCTTGATCTGAAGGCCAAGGTAGTAAGTGAGCTCTCCCATGTCCTTCATATCGAACCTAGCAGCAAGGGACTACTTCACATCGTCCTTGGAGTCAGATGCAATGAGCAGATCATCAACATAAAGCAAGATGATGATCTGGCTTTCCTCTTGTGTGCGCCCATAGACAGCATGGTCTGCTTCACTGCGCACAAAGCCAAGGCCAGCCAGCTGCGCATCCATCTTGTGGTATCATGCTCGCGGGGCTTGCTTCAGGCCGTAGAGGGCCTTCACAAGCTTGCACACCAAATCCTCCTTTCCCTCCACCACATACCCCTCCGGCTGCTCCATGTACACATCCTCCTCGAGGTCACCATTCAGAAGTGCACAAGTGACATCCATTTGGTGCACCTCCCAGTCCATAGCAGCAGCAAGTGCGAGGATCGCTCGGATGGATGGGAACTNCATCCATCTTGTGGTATCATGCTCGCGGGGCTTGCTTCAGGCCGTAGAGGGCCTTCACAAGCTTGCACACCAAATCCTCCTTTCCCTCCACCACATACCCCTCCGGCTGCTCCATGTACACATCCTCCTCGAGGTCACCATTCAGAAGTGCACAAGTGACATCCATTTGGTGCACCTCCCAGTCCATAGCAGCAGCAAGTGCGAGGATCGCTCGGATGGATGGGAACTTTGCGACAGGTACAAATATCTCATTGTAATCCACACCCTCTGTCTGCGCATTCCCCTTTGCAACCAGCCGTGCTTTGTACCTGAGCACCTTACCATCCACACCATGCTTACGCCTGAAGATCCACTGGCATCCGATCACCCGGCTGCCACGTGGAGCTTCCTCGTGGGTCCAGGTGCCGTTCTTCATGAGCGCACCATACTCCTCGTCTGCTGCGGCATGCCAATCTGCTGCCTCGGCGCTACGCATGGCTTCAGCGGATGTGGCTGGGTCATCGGTGACTGTGAGGAAGAGAAGCTCGAGGTCAGACGACTCCGTTGGTGGTGGAACGGTGCACAGGTTCACCAGCTCCTCCAACGACCTCTGCTTGCTTGCGAGGCGTTCGGATCGCCTCAGCGGCTCCCCACTGTCCTTTGCACCTTTGTTGATGCGTGCGGACCGTCGTGAAAGCTGCTGTATGTTGCTTTGTTGCTCCTCCTCATGAGACTCGACTGCTGGCGTCTTCTCCTTCTCAGCCCCTCCACCTTCTTGTCGTTACCGCTGTCACCGCCATCTTCCGCACCGTCTTCTGCAACCGGAACTTGTCCCACTTCAGGTACAAGTGCGGGAGCAAGTGGAACAGCAGTCATAGGGCTCCAAGTCCAGCCCTTCACTTCCTCTTGAAAGACGACGTCACGGCTGCGGATGATCTTCCGAGCAGCGAGTTTGTAGAGGCGGTATCCCATGGTGTCGTAGCCGAGGAAGGCCGCCTTCACCGACTTCACGTCCAACTTGTTGCGGTTGCCAACAGGCACGTGCACGAATGCACCACACCCGAAGACTTTCAGGTGCGTCACCGTTGGCTTGCGTCCTGTCCACGCCTCCTTTGGTGTCACCAGCGGCACGGCGCGCGTTGGACTCAGGTTTTGCAGGTACACGGCAGTGTTGACCGCTTCTGCCCAAAAGGTTGGCAGAAGCTCCGCATCTTTGAGCATGCTCCGAACACGCTCCATGAGCATGCGGTTCGCGCATTCAGCCACGCCGTTCAGCTGCAGTGTTCCAGGTGGGGTGACCTCATGCCTGATCCCGCGACGCTTGAGGAAGGTGCGGAAGTCGTTGGAGAGGTACTCTCCTCCACCGTCGGTGCGAAGAACCTTCAACCGCCTGCCAGTCTCATTCTGTGTAGCAGTAATCTACACCTTGAAAGAATCAAAGCACTCATCCTTGCCAGCCAGGAAGGACACCCAAGTCTTCCTCGACATGTCATCAATGAACGTGACAAAGAACAACTTGCCGGACAAGGACTGTGATGGCGTGGGACCGCACAAATCAGAGTGAACGAGTGAGAGAAGCTCAGCCGCCCCCTTCCCTTCCCCCGTAAAGGAAGCGCGGGCTTGCTTCCCTTCAATGCAGCTCTCACAAGCCGATGCACCAGGCTGCTTCACCCCCTTAAGCTCCAGGCCGCGGACCATCCGCTGCATGGAGATGATGGCGCCAAAGCAGAGGTGACCAAGCCGGTGGTGCCACAGACCGATGTCGTGTTTTCCCTCTCTCGCCGCCAACGCTGAGTCGGCTTCGTTCTCCGACGCCACGTAGAGGCGGTAAAGACCGTCCTCCTTGTTTGCTTTTACAGGCACACGGCCTGCACGGGCAGAGATGGTGCAGCCACCATTCTCAGAGCAAACCTGCATGCCTTCGGAGATGAGAGATAAGACAGAGAGGAGGTTAGCTGCCAGCCCCGGAACATGGAGCACCACCTTCACACGATGTTCCATGTGCTTACCCTCAACGGAAGCACAAAACACAATCTCACCTTCCCCAACCGCCATTTGCACATGGTTGTCCCCCATGTACACCCGACGAGGCTCACTGACGGTGTAGACAACAAACCACTTCCGGCGACACGTCATGTGCCGCGTGGCTCCCGAGTCGATGATCTAGAACAGGGTGGTGTTGTCGGAGATGTGTAGGACCCGAATGGTTGTCACGAATCCACTCTCCTAATGTACATCGTTTGCGGAAGCTGCGGACTGTTTTCCCGCTCCCACTCCAGCCGCAAGGTCCGCCTTCTTCTTCTGGCAGTCGCACGCCCAATGGCCCGGCTTCTTGCAGTAGTGGCAGTTCCCCTTCTTCTTCCCTCCTCCGCCGTTGCCCCTGGTTGGTGCAGCACCACTCCCATGACCAGAGTTGGTGATGAGAGTGATGTCCAGTCCGCTTCTGCCCTCTTCTCCCTTGCGCCGCTCCTCCTCAGACAGCAGGCTTTCCTCCAAATCATTGAGGGAGAGCTTGTCGCCACGCTGGTCGAGGGCAAAAATGAGAGGAGTGTAGCTGCTAGGAAGACCAGAAAGGATGGTTAGTATGAGTACATGCCCCTTGACAGGGTCCTCAATCACAGCAAGCTGGTCAGAGAGAGACTTCACCATGTTGATGTAGTCAATCATGGATCCGGACTCATCCATCTTCACAGTGTGAAAGCGACGACGCAGCTGCATTTTCATGAGGATTTACTTGGAAGCATAAGTGGACTCAAGCTTTTTCCGAACCTCCTTTGGCGTGAAGATGCCACGGACGAGGAGTTGCTGCCATTCGGCGAGGTGGAGGTAGATGGTTGTGAGGGCGCGGTCACGCTTCTCGCGGTAGGTACAGGCCTCGACAGGGGAGAGGGAGCTTTCTGCTGGTTCCTTCTCCTTCTCATCCACCTGGCTCCAGAGACCCTTCTCCATCAGCACCATCTTCATGTTGTTGCTCCAGTTGAAGAAGTTCTTGCCTTCGAACTTGGCGATGTTGACGCCGGCCACCACAGAAGCGGATGTCGCCATGGTAGTGCAACATTCAGCCCACAAACGGCTCTCTCACACAACATGGTGCAATGAATATCTCAAGGATGAGAGAAATCCATTTTCTAGCTATGATACCACTGATGGAAACTGGGGCAGCCCTCAGGGAGGTGATCAGGCTCACTAAGAGCCGCCTAGGCAGGACCAACTGTTTGTGAGAGGGAGTTGCAGGTTGCACAGACAGAAATTACGGAAGCGAATGTAGGTTTGCAGAGAATGCGAATGTCTAAATCGACTATTGAGTGAGAAATTAAATTGTCACAGCTTTCTAACAAGCTCCTATATGCCTCATTTGGCCTAGGGAGCACTGAGACACACTCTGTCAAAGTCTACCCTCTAGCACACTCTCCATCCTAGCGGGATGAGCGGCAGTCACCTTGTCACACAAGAGAATTATGTCTCACACCACTTGGATGACCAACAATCATGGTCTGCATCTTCCTTGAATTCTCTTGGAGTTCCTCCAGCCGCCTTTTCTCCTTGAAGGCCACTCTCAGCCGTCCTGACCAACAATCCTGCCGCCTTTTGAGCTCAAAGTGCTCAAGTCATCACTTGAACCCGACCCATGATCTCCAAACTTTGAAAATCCATATCTCACTCAAACGGACTCCGAATCGAGTTCCGTAAAGTGCGTTGGAACCTGTGAAACATCCTCTTTGCAACTATCATGCCAGATTATTTTTATCGAGCAACCTGTTTTTGTGACTTTCTGGCACTCTCATATCCATCAAATGTTTCACCCAAATTCTTAATGACTATCTTACTTTGAACTTGAAATGTTACATATTACGTGACATAAAACAAATGTGGCCGGTTTCCATTATACTGGGCTGACTCTCATGTATTTCATAAACTGGAACTTCATTTGAATTTAAATCCGGACGGTTTTGGAAATTTTGGTGGGGGATTTGGGTTGCTTGCCACTCAATTTTCAAGCTTGAATTTGGTTTGCCTGACAGCTTGACTGCTGGCAGGCTCACTGTCGCTCTAGAAGCAATCCAGCAAAGTACTTGCAGCGTAAGTTGAAGTGCTCTGTGCTTGAAGATTGGTATTCCTTAGCACGGAGCTATCCTCGATGGATATATGCTGTGACGATTCAGAACGCGGAGACCCACTGAAAGTTGGATCCAACAGTTACAAAAGCTGAGAATATTTCCATGCAAAAAGAAAAAAAATCAAAGATGTATCTTTAGTATCAATGTTTGAAACCCCTCACACATGCATCGTTCTTGACCACTCTCAAAATAGATTAACAAATGGCTCGGAAATTCTTTGAGAATTGATGTTTCTTACTGTACAAGTATGTTTTCCATCCCACAATTTATCTTGTTGATTCCACAAAACAGTTGGCATCTTCACTTCTGCACATGTTGACATGTCAATAACACACACACACACACACACACACACACACACACACACACACACACACACACACACACGCACACACACACACACACACACACACACACGCACACACACACACACACACACACACACACGCACACACACACACACACACACACACACACGCACACACACACACACACACACACACACACGCACACACACACACACACACACACACACACGCACACACACACACACACACACACACACACTTCCACAATTAAATTTCTAAGTTTCTCGCCAAGGGGGGGGGGGTGGTTTTCTTGAGGACATCACAAAATGTACAGTTACCTGCTACACACCCACGTACACTCCCAATACATGTTTTATGTCGGGGTGGGGGAGGGGGGAGGAGAGGGATAGGAAATGTGGTCGGAGGGGTTTATTCCACCCCCCCTCCCCCCGCACTCCCCTCCCCTTTGCAAATGGCATAAGTGTACTGTGCCTATGTACTGCACGGTGAATACATGGGAAGCCTTACAAAAAAAGTATTAAGTAGAGAGAAAATGTGAAGAAACGGCAACACGTATAAACACTTGAGTGTATTCATGTGGTTTTTGACTTGTGTACCAGATACACTTACACGTGCACTCCTCCAATAAACTTGGCATGGGATGGTGGAGCAAGAATCAGACCTCTCCAGTTAACATCGAGAAATCTAAATTTGTGCATATTTTGCCTAATTTTCCAGATACACACCCACGTACAACCCCCTCCCCCCCACATAAATTTTCTATGTTTGGGAGTTTGAGGAATGTCAAGCCCTCCCCCTCCCATTGATTGAATTTTTATTGGGCCCATGTACCAGGAAGTGCAGAGAAAGGGATTCCAAGTAAATACATAGGGAAGTGTCGTGGCCGCAACACCAAAATCACATACAGCATTCATAACTTCACTTCTAGACACAAACACAAGGTAGAATTCCATTGCCCCGATACCCCCTTAGAGTTTTTGGGAGGGAGGTCTAAGTGAACCAAATTCAAGGGATGTCACAAAATGTGCATGTGTGTAATCTTCATGATTTCAACAAGATAGGCAACCCAATACAGGCCCTCGGTACACTTACACTGTTTGGGTGGCGGTGGTATCAACAACTTGCACCACATGCGAGGAAGTCGGAAAGACACAAGTAGCCCTATGATCATCAAACAAATACAAAAAAATCCACTGTTATTGAAACCAGATCCAAATCACAAAGTATGCCAATGATTTGTCGGTTAACAAACCTAAAGTAGACAACAAAACCTTCAAAATCTTTCCTTTTCCTTTTCTGTTCATTTCTATTCCATGAAAGAACTGGAAAAAATCAATAAAATATGAACCAATGTATGTGTGAAATCACATACGCGTGTACACACCTAACCTTCCAAGAAAGAACATATGTATGTATGTGTTAATCTACACTGTGTGTATTAATATACACACATTGAACAGTTCATAAAAGGCACATGCCCAACCATACCTCACTGCCCTACACTCTAGGTGGGACAGTTTTGCCTTTCGAGTTAAATCCCATGTACATTGTTTCATGTTTCAGGGTTCTTGTTTGCATCTCTGAGGCACTTGCTTCAAGCTTCAAGTTTCACTTCACTGGTTTCAGATGCCGAATGGCTTGTTCTTCCTCCCTGAAACCAGATGTTGGTTCCAAGCCTTTAGTACCTGCCTCTTGAACACTTGTACCATGCTGTAAGCCGCTCGTTCCTTGCCTCCTGTAAGTCCAGGAAAATGTATGCCCAGCTCTTCTTCTTCCAGCTCCATTAACACTGACTTGGATTCACCCAGTGCCTCTAGAGCCTTTTTGGCTTCAGAGCCTCAGCGGGTTTGAAAAAAGGTTTGAAAGTCTTTCCTTGGCATCATGTAGGTTGCATCAGACGTGGAGGGGAATTGGAAGGGAGATTTCCAGGCAACGGCTTGACAGTAGCTGTAGCTTCTGTTCTGTAAATACGAGGCCTTTATTTCTAAGAGTTCTGTTCATTTGAGTCATTTTATGCACTGGAATCCTAGCGTGTGCTCCTAGTGCCATTTTCCTAAAGGCTGTGCAATGCACCTGTCAGTACATTAGCAATCTAGTGTGTGAAGGTAGTCTGTTACTGTCGTATGTGATGATTGATTACTTCTCCTACATTGATTTATCAGTGTGAGGGGATAGAGTATTTTGCAATTACACTTATCCTCCATAGGAAAGCACATTGCAAGCGCACTGAGTGCTTTTTTATCTCATTTTAAGAGCTACTCCTGCAAATGAATCCAGAGTACAGTTCTTGCCCCATTTTTTCTTGTATGAAAGTCACACTTGTTTCCAAAAGGGGAGGCCAATCTACAGGGCTAGTACATGTAGTGAATGCATTTTTTATCCCCACAAAGCCTACATCAATGTGGCACCTACTACGTGGCTTTATCCCAACACCATAACCTCATATGGTGTGGAGGATTTTTCAATCTTGTCCTTTGTGGTAGTGAAATCCCACTCTTCTAAAGGACTCTGGTGGGTGGGGCTAATATTTGTACATGGGGCTAGTCTATCACCATATGAAAACACGCTAAGGACATATTTAGTGCGCCACTTTGCCTCTTGTGACCAAGCATTCATTTACCACATCAGTCTTAAGTGTTTCCATCAACTACGTTCTTAACTTATTTTGGGAGAAAATTCTCCCAAAAATTCTCCCACCTCCTCTAGCCATCAGCGGCACGACCCGCTGCTCCACCCGCTGCCCAACCTGCGGCACGTCACACTGCACCATCACCTCAGCAACACGCCTATCGCCCTGCCGACCATGGTGTTCCTCTAGCGCCTCCTCCAGCTCAGCCTCACAGTCCGGCACACCACGTTTTCTACCGTGAATCAGGTGCCGAGGAAAAACTCTTCTTCTGGCTGAACAGAGATTGGGATTATGAGGACAGGGAAACACGTTTGGAAGCAGAAGCTGAGGAGACCATGCGGTTGTTCCGAATGGAGCCACGCTCTCCGGAGCAGACCGAGGCTCCACCATACACCCAGTCGTGGGCAAGGCACCATGTACTATGTCCTAGTGGCTCTACTGGTAATTTGTGTGTCCCGTTTTGTACTCATTTGAATGACATGCTGTCATGAACGTCCGTTCTTGTTGTTGTGCGTTTGTCATACTTGTGAACAGTATGTCTTTGACTGTCATCCCGGTCCACTAACTTCACATTGAACATGCTTCGCGAACTCCCTGTCCTCTCCATTTTGCAGCAACGTCAGACAGCTCCCCCGATTCTACGACGAGGAAAAGGAAGGCAGATGGTGACGCCCTCGTGGAGGGCAAAAAGTTCTGGAACATGGCTGCATGCAGGGCGGCCATCGAAGACTACACGGTAGCCAACCGCTTTGGGCTGTAGTGTACGCAGCGAGCCTGGACGGATCGACGTACGATGCGTGGAGGCTGTCAGACGTGGTTGCGCGTGGCATGTTCACGCGGTTTTCTCTTCAAAGCTGGGTGAGGTGAAGCTGTCCCATGTCACAGAAGGGCACTGCTGCACGCTGACTATTGGCTGTGGGAGCCCTGCCCGAACCACAAGGTGGATTGCAAGGCACATATCGCAGCAAATGGCGCGGGATCCGACAACACCTCCAGCCACACTCAGAGCCATAATCAAGGAAGACACAAGTATTCAGGTGGCCAACAATATGCTGTACCGTGCAAGAACCATGGCTTAGGCCTACCACATGGGCGCCAAGGCGAAATCGTGGGCTATGTTTTCGGCGCTGTGTCAAGAGGTATGTCCCGCGATGTACGTGAAAGTCTTGTTGTCATATTGTTTCACTTTCGTCTTTCAAGGTGTTATAAACTCCTCATGTGTACTTGCAGATGAAACGCGTTGATCCGGCTACGCATGCTATTGCAGAGCAGGATGCACAGCACAAATTCAAGTGGGCCTTTATGGCACCTAGCACCACCTGTCTTGGTTGGGACTACAGCCGGAGGATCATCACAATGGACGGCACATTCCCGAAGAACGGCCACGAGCAAGTCATGCTATTCGCGCAATTTCTTTACGCGAATGACCACGCATGCCCAATGGCCTGGGTTGTGGTGTCCAATGAGAACGAGGAGACTTGGATGTGGTTTTCCGAGAATTTTGCAGCAGCTTACCCTAGCGCTTGTATTGCAGGTGCCGTCATTGTGTCTGACAGAGAAGCTGGCCTGGCGAAGGCCCTGGCGCAATATTTACCTGGCGCTACCCACACTTATTGTGCCTGACATCTCCGCAGAAACGTTCAGGAGAAGTTCGGAAAGAAGGTGGCCTACTGGGCCTGGAAGTGCCCACAGGAACTAACCAACGACCAGTTTCACCAGGTTGCACGTCACCTATGTGCAGTGAGCGAACGTGCCGTGAACTATCTCATCCCAGGCCGGGACGGAGAGGGAGGCATACCTCTTCAGAAATGGACCTCATACATGTACCCTGTGCCTGGGGAGGGGCATATCACCAGCAATGCTTCAGAGTCATTGAACGCCCGTCTGAGGAGCCTTCGCAAACTCTACTCCTTCTACGGCTTCCTGTAAGTCTACTACTTTGTGCAGGGCATCATGGCACAGCGCCGCGAGCAGATAGCCAAGTGCAACGAGAATCTTGCCCTGACTCCGGCAAGACGCCTGCTTCACAGCTCTGCAGTTGCGCGTGATAACGACGTCATCATCGAGGGCCCGTCTTCAGCAATGGTCCGTTGCCCAAAACACATACGCTGACACGTGGATCTTGCCATGGGAAGCTGTGAGTGCCGTCGGTGGCGCGAATTTAGCCAGCCATGCCAGCATGCGTGTGCCCTCATGATGGAGGTGGGCGAGGACCCGACAGCGCACGTGAGCTGCAGACAGACAGTGCAGTATTGGAGCCTCACCTATGGCAATCCCATGCCCTCACTGTCCTATGCCGGGCTGAACCAACCTGCGCCGCCTGGTTGGGGCCAACCCGGTCCGTGGCGTGGCCGTGGTCGTCCCAGGAGTGCCCGCATGGATCGTGCGCCGCTCCGGAAACGGAACTTCATCTTTCCGAACTGTGGCCGTAAGGGGCACACAAAGAAGAGGTGTCCAAACCCTGCTACACCTCGGCCTCATGAAGCTGCAGCTACGCTAAGAGCAGAATGAGAGGCAACAGCAGCAGGACGACCTGCTCAAGCTGAGACAGATCAAGGGGCAGCAAAACGAGAAGAAGGGACAGCAACGGACGACAGTGAGGTGTCGGACTACGACCCTTAGGCAGACCCCAGGGGGTCCTCGACGGACGACGAGGTTGGTGAGGCAGCCGCGGATGACTTCGACGACAACGTTTCTGACAGTGGCAGTGAGGACTCCCTGGGGTATGCGGCGGATCCGGAGACCGGACTGTTGACACAGGAAGAGCATGACGCTGAAGGTGCCAGGGTGATGGAGGAGCATGGTGGACTGGAGGAACATGGAGAGGGTGACGTAGGGGAACAGGCGGCAGACGATGACGTGGATGATGAGGCAGATGAAGATACCCGGGGCCACGAAATAAGAGGCATGGATGCACTTGGCATTTAGGGTGAGCACTTCCGATAGTTTTGTGTTTAATGTGTTGTAGAAATGGTCATTGCATGGACACACCAACATCCATTTCTTACCAACATTTTCATGTCACTGTGCAGGCGTACATCAGAGCACTCCATCATTGCATGGCCAAGGTTGGAAGCAAGTGCAAGCCCTGGGGTGACGGTGTACGCTGCATCTGCAGTGGACGTCTAGAGTTTGTGTAGAACATAGTAGTGTCCTTGTATTAGGCATGGCTATGATTCCTAGTCCTGTGGTTCCTTTCAACCGAGTTCACTCATTTGCTTTCAATAAAATACCCGTGTCCATGTTGTTGCAATGGTGAAATGGAAGTGCACTTATGCGAGAAGCTAAACTTGTTGCATTACAGTACCAAGAAAGACATGTCATTTCATTCACTGTGACTACCGTTGCCCATGCTTCCTTGGAATGTATAAAAGCATGGATCACAACCATTTGTCCTTCTCTCCAACATTTGTAGTCTTTCTCAATGGAGTGCACTCTTTTCCCAACAGCACTACCTATGGTGACTTAATTTCTGTGTGGAGCTGGCACATGTTATTTCATGTCGAGGTTGTAGACAGAATGGAGACGTTTACAGGTGAGGTTGTACTACAGCACATGCTCTGAACCCTTTGACATGGGTGCTCTTTCGAAAGACACACCGGAAGAAGTCTTCTATGATGCTGTTGAAGACCTTGACAATGGGATGGTCATTAATCCTGCTCGTGCACAGGCTTCTGGCAGTACAGTGCGCTTGTACCCCATGTGCGACATCATTGGATGGATCCACACACTACCCCCACAAGTGCAGCAGTGGATAGTGAACGGCAAACCCGGTCCTTTTGAGTAATGTACTCTCTGCATGAAGTGGTGTTGCTAACTTCAACCGAACCTTTCGTTCATTCCGTTATGGAATGGTGGAAGACCAGGATTTCTGCTTCTCGTGCTTGCAATGTGAAAGGAAACCATGCTAATGGGCTCCAAAACATGTGAAATCAATACATGGCCAACCACATTGCATGAATATGTGAGGAATCTGTCATATGAGTTAAAAGAAATGGTCTGTAAAATACGGAAATACCTGTACTTCAGGTACAAGAAGTTATGGAAAAATAACACATGTCATGCGCACCAAGGGATCCGGATGGACCCATGGCTGCCAGTGTGGTGGGCAACAGAGAGGACGGCAATGTGCCTGCTGTACACAAATTATGTGGCAGATATTTCAGGTTCAATCTTTAGTCTTTGTGACCATGAGGCGATGTGTTTCGTATTGTGCAGCACACATAGCATGAATACGTGACGTATCTGTCATATGAGTAGGAAAACAACCTCTGAAAAATACTAAAATACCCGGTAGTTGAGGTACAACTTGTCAAGAGAAAATAGCACATACACCCGGTCCTACACCGCCCAAAGTGGTCATACACTTGCGCACCATAAGGGATCCGGGGGGACCCATGGCTGCCACTGTGGTGGCCACCAGGTAGGACGGCGATGTGGCAGCTTCACACACATGCTGTGACACATGTGGCATCTTCTATGGTTAGTCTATTAGACAATGATCTGCTGTCTTTCGTTTTGTGCAGCACACATTGCATAAATATGTGAGGTATCTGTCATATGCGTTGTAAAAAAGGGTCTGAAAAATAGTCCAATACCCTGTACTTGAGGTACAAAAAACCATGACAGAATAACCCATGTACCCGGTCGAACACCTGTTCCGAAGTGGTCACAGTCTTGTGCACCATAAGGGATCCGGATGGATCCATGGCTACCAGTGTGGTGGGCACCAGATAGAATGACAATGTGGCAGCTTCACGCATATGATGTGGCACATGTCGAATGGATCACTTGGGGGGGTCCAAATTCTTCGAGTCCCAGAGGGTCTTGATGTTGTTCCATGCGACCCATGCATCAAACTGGTCCAAACGGGATTGTGGAGGAAGAATTTATCCCCATGGACCAAATGGAGGAGCCTCCGGTCCTCCATCCCACAACTGGAGCGGCGGCATCGGACGACCTTGCAGCTTCATTGGATCCGAAGGAGACATGTTTCCACGTGAAAACAGTGGTGGAGAAGTAAAATATGCGCAAGTCTTCACTTATAAAGTTGACAAGGAGCCGTGGTTCAGCATTGAAATGCGTCCTGTTCAGTCTTTGTCCTGTCAAAAGTTTCCCGGTTTACAATCTAGCACACCACACTGGGTCCGGATGGACCCATGGCTACCAGTGAGGCGGGCACCATGCAGGACGGCGATGCGGCGGTTTGACACGCATGAGCCAGCTCGTGTTGTATGGGTCTGCAGGACACGGGCCGAGACCATTTGAGTCCCACATGCGCTTGATGTTGACCCACCCGACCCACGCATCATACAGGTCCATGTGGCACGCATCGTCGACAACTCCCGCCCATTTCTCCAGAGGCGGCAATGGACGACCCTTTAGCGACAAGTGGTGCGAGGACGCCATGGCCTGGTAGTGAATCTAATGTCGTGAAGTACAAGTTGCCAATGCCGTCAGTTTACCTCAGGAACTCCTTTCATGAGCTCGGTTCACGCAACAGTTGGCCTTCCGCACCATTTCCACTACGTCACATCAAAATGGGTCGTTGTCGTCTGCGAGGTGGCTGTTGGCGTTCTGCCTTGTCAGCGAGGCTGACGAGGATCTCTCGGTTGTCACTAGCGGCCCAATGTCCTTCGTCGGCAACATATCCGATGACACGTGTGTAATGCCTCCACGCACGCATAGCATTAATTGATGCAAATGGTGCACAACGAAGAACGATATGCGTCAAACCTAGGTCCGAGAGGACATGGTTTGTGCACAATATTTTTGCCTCAACCTGCGTCTTCCGCACCTCCCCCGGAGGTTTGGCGTCGTACCTGCGCTTGGGCGCAAGGGTTCCACTCCGTTACTATTCACGTTTGAGCGAATAGTGCATGGGCTACGGAGCTATTAATGTCTGTCCATTCCCGGATGAGTAATTGTTTTTACCGCGTGGGCGTCTGGTTGCTTTCTCAGTCGGCGTTGATACCTGCGTTATTTCCTGTGGTTCATTGATACCTGCGTTATTTGTCGCTTGACGACGGGCGAACGAGTTTTATAGTTCCAAAAACTGGGTATATGGTGACCGAACCCTTTGCACAATTGGTGTGTGCTTTCCTCCCTTGTACACTGATGATCTACATCGTGGATTTGAGAAAGGTACAAAACTCCTCGTAGTTTTCTGCACAGACTGAATCAAGCCACGGTTCGCACCTCAATGATTCATAGTTTGTAAAATGACCTTTCTAAGGCAATCACCCACCAGCTGGTGTGTGGCAGATTTGGCTATTCAATTCTTTCTGTCAATAAACGGGTGTGATTCAGTATACAAAATATTGTTAAAATGTGAAGCTGATGAAGTGGCTCCGTTTGACTGAGTGACCGGTCCTTCTCAATAAAGGTTGAAAAAACAAACAGTGAGTCAAGAGAGACCATTGCATTGCCGATCGTCCATTTCGTTTGATTGCATTATCAACATGCTTGTGAGAAGCATGTATGTCTCTTGTGGTTAGAGAGAAATTTTAGAGGTTACGTGGTGAGTCATCTGTGAAAATATTGCTATGACATGTTTTCATGGAAAGCGGCTTGAAGCAGTCGAAAGTGAAGAATATGAGTACTGTCGGACCTGGAATTTTTTTGTTTGTTTTTTTTCAACGGAGATGCTTGCAATGAAACATTTCCCCTAAAATGGTTAACGTTACATTGACCACAGAAATAAACTAAGGAAGGACGACAATCATGGAGAATAATGGAACTTACCAAATGCGGCATTATGTGGCCAGCCTGTCTACCTCACCGTGATGGACATGTTGTGTGCCAGAAGAAAAAAAATGATCCACCATAAATTCATTTCTGGTCTCAATCTTATTGAAACTTGTGTGCATATACAAAATACAATTCACAAACTAGCGGGCTTGAGTGATGCACAGAATCGTACACTCAATGTACGCTAAGTGCACTTCTCCACATAAATCGAGCACACTGACCTTTATACACTATACCGTGCACTAGTGGGGTTCCAATGCATGTCACTGCATATTTCTCACCACCAATGATAGTGAGGGTAGGAAAACGATAGCTTCATAAGAAGCTTCCAATCATCAAGAGTTAACGGCTGTAGCAACGACTCAACATCCGCCAATGAATCAAGTCTTCTTTCACAGAACGGCTTGACATGTATAAATTCAATGAATTTGCTACAAAGATTGACACATAAGTAAGGAGGAATGGTACAGGTGAGAAACCAGATTCAAAGAAACCTTTCCTTAGAAACAACTTAAAAGCAATCATTAGTTCTGAACAGGAATCCAATATCGGATGATCAGTGAAAGAAAATTCAAGTACAAATGTACCTGAAAGATGAATGGTGAAAAAAAGAGTCTGTAGGAAAGATGAGGAGGCAGGGGGGGAGAGGGAAGGAGAAAGTTAGAGAGAGACAGAGAGATGGAGAGAGAGAGAGAGAGAGAGAGAGAGAGAGAGAGAGAGAGAGAGAGAGAGAGAGAGAGAGAGAGAGAGAGAGAGAGAGAGAGAGGGTATGGTTAATCGACCCACTTTTATACACTCCATAAACTATGTATACTACTCCTCCAATCTCTTCACTTCTTAGAAGTTTACTTACGTGTATGCAGTCATGTCATCACTAGTTTCTTAGTGAACACATGATATTCTATGTCAAGGGCGGTTTGAAAACTATTTAGTTGAAATTTTACTAGCAATTCCTTGTTAATTCTACGTTATTTGAAAAAACTATTTAATCGCTTTACGCTAACACTGTTCTATCCCGAAAGCTCCTTTTGGGGCATATCTGTAAAATGTAGTATTTTTATCGAAACGTCTTGAATCAGAAAACACTGTTATAACTAGCGTACATGGTCATGCAGCTACTTTGCATGTCGGTCGCAAGTGCCGCTTATGAAGTTCACTTGTAGTCAATTGTCCCTCCCTCCCCCCCCTGAAGTGTATCTGGTAGTGTATCGGGTAGTGTATCGTGGGGATCCGGAAAAATGTTCACTAATGTATTCTCTGAACTTGCCGGCCCTCGCCTCCCACCCCCCCC
>SZWC01006190.1:9812-26284 GCA_023375785.1 Penium margaritaceum
TTCTCTGGCTTGCTCCACCTTTCTCTGGCTTGCTCCACCTGTCTCTTGCTTGCTTCACAGTTCTCTAGCTTGTTCCAGCTTTCTTTGGCTTGCTCCACCGTTCTCTGGCTTGCTTAACCCTTCTCTTGCTTGCTCCACCGTTCTCTGGTTTGCTTCACCATTCTCTGGCTTATTCACATTTCTCTGGCTTGCTCCATTGTTCCCTGGCTTTCTCCACCCTTCTCTGGCTTGCTCCACCTTTCTCTGGCATGCTCCACTGTTCTCTGGCTTCCTCCACCATTTTCTGGCTTGCTCCACCTTTCTCTAGCTTGCTCCACCGTTCTCTGACTTGCTCCACTGTTCTCTGGCTAGCTCCAGCATTCTTTGGTCTGCTCCACCGTTCTCTGGCCTACTCCACCGTTCTCTGCCTTGCTCCACCGTTTACTGACTTGCTCCACTGTTCTCAGGCTTGCTTCATTGTTCTGTGGGTTGATCCACCGTTCTCCGACTTGCTCCACCGCTCTCTCGCTTGCTTTACCGTTATCTGGCTTGCTCCACCGTTCTCTGACTTGCTCCACTGTTCTCTGGCTAGCTCCACCATTCTTTCTTCTGCTCCACCGTTCTCTCGCCTGCTCCACCATTCTCTGCCTTGCTCCACCGTTCTTTGCCTTGCTGCACCGTTCTCTGACTTGCTCCACCGTTCTCAGGCTTGCTGCACTGTTCTGTGGCTTGCTCCAGCGTTCTCTGCCTTGCTCCACTGTTCTCTGGCTTGCTCCAACGTTCTCTAACTTGCTCCACCGTTCTCTGGCTTGCTCCATCTTTCTCTGGCTTGTTCCACCTTCCTCTGGCTTCTCTCTACCGTTCTCTAGCTTACTCCACCATTCTCTTGCTTGCTCCACCGTTCTCCGGCTTGCTACAGTGTTCTTTTTCTTGCTCCACCATTTTCCGGCTTGCTCCACCGTTCTCAGGCATTCTCCACCGTTCTCTGGCTTGCTTCACCGTTTTCTGGCATGCACCACCGTTCTCTGGCATTTTCCACCGTTCTCTGGCTTGCTCCACCTTTCTCTGGCTTGCACCACCTTTCTCTCGCTTGCTTCACCTTTCTCTCGCTTGCTCCATCTTTCTCTAGCTTGCTTCACCTTTCCCTGGCTTGCTCCACCTTTCTGTGCCTTGCACCACCGTTCTCAGGCTTGATCCAGCGTTCTCTGGCTTGCTCATCCATCCTCTGTCTTTCTCCACCGTTCTCTGGCTTGCTCCACCGTTCCCCGACGTGCTCCACCATTCTCTGGCTTGCTCCACCGTTCTCTGGCTTCCTCCACCATTCTCTGGACTTCTCCACCATTCTCGCGCTTGCTCCACCGTTCTCTGGCTTGCTCCACCGTTCCCCGACGTGCTCCACCATTCTCTGGCTTGCTCCACCGTTCTCTGGCTTCCTCCACCATTCTCTGGACTTCTCCACCATTCTCGCGCTTGCTCCACCGTTCTCTGACTTGCTCCACCATTCACTGGCTTGCTCCACCATTCTATGGCTTGCTCCACCATTCTCTGGCTTGCTCCACCAATCTCTGGCTTGCGCCACCGTTCTCTAGCTTGCTCCACCTTTCTCTGTCTTACTCCACCGTTCTATGGCTTGCTCCACCGTTCTCGGACTTGCTCCACCTTTCTCTGGCTTGCTCCACTGTTCTCTAGGTTGTTGCAACTTTATCTGGCTTGCTCCACCGTTCCCTGGCTTGCTCCACCGTTCCCTGGCTTGCTCCACCGTTCCCTGGCTTGCTCCACCGTTCCCTGGCTTGCTCCACCGTTCCCTGGCTTGCTCCACCGTTCCCTGGCTTGCTCCACCGTTCCCTGGCTTGCTCCACCGTTCCCTGGCTTGCTCCACCGTTCCCTGGCTTGCTCCACCGTTCCCTGGCTTGCTCCACCGTTCCCTGGCTTGCTCCACCGTTCCCTGGCTTGCTCCACCGTTCCCTGGCTTGCTCCACCGTTCCCTGGCTTGCTCCACCGTTCCCTGGCTTGCTCCACCGTTCCCTGGCTTGCTCCACCGTTCCCTGGCTTGCTCCACCGTTCCCTGGCTTGCTCCACCGTTCCCTGGCTTGCTCCACCGTTCCCTGGCTTGCTCCACCGTTCCCTGGCTTGCTCCACCGTTCCCTGGCTTGCTCCACCGTTCCCTGGCTTGCTCCACCGTTCCCCGACGTGCTCCACCATTCTCTGGCTTTCGCCACTGTTCTCTGGCTTTTTCCGCCGCTCTCTGGCTTGCTCCATTGTTCTCTCGCTTGCTCCATCTTTCTCTGGCGTGCTCCACCTTTCTCAGGCTTGCTCCACTGTTCTCTTCATTGCTCCACTGTTTTCTGGCTTGCACCACCAATCTCTGCCTTTCTTCACCCTTCTCTGACTTGCTCTATCGTTCTTAGGCTTGCTCCAGCATTCTCTTGCTTGCTCCACTGTTGTTTGGCTTGCTCCACCATTCTCTCACTTGCTCAATCGTTCTCTGGCTTGCACCTTCTTTCTCTGGCTCGTTCAATGTTTCTCTGGCTTCCTCCACCGTCCCCTAGCTTACTCCACTGTTCTCTTGCTTGCTCCACCATTCTCTGGCTTGCTACACCATTCCTTTACTTGCTCCACCTTTCTCTGGCTTGCTCCACCGTTTTCAGGATTGCTCCACTGTTCACTTGATTTCTTCACCGTTATCTGAATTGCTCCACCATTCTCTTCCTTGCTTCACTGTTTTCTGGCTTGCACCACCGTTCTCTGGCTTGCTCCATTGTTCTCTGGCTTGCTCCAACGTTCTCTCCCTTGCTCCACCGTTCTCTGACTTGCTCCATTGTTCTCTGGCTTGCTCCAACGTTCTCTCCCTTGCTCCACCGTTCTCTGACTTGCTCCATTGTTCTCTGGCTTGCTCCAACGTTCTCTCCCTTGCTCCACCGTTCTCTGACTTGCTCCATTGTTCTCTGGCTTGCTCCAACGTTCTCTCCCTTGCTCCACCGTTCTCTGACTTGCTCCATTGTTCTCTGGCTTGCTCCAACGTTCTCTCCCTTGCTCCACCGTTCTCTGACTTGCTCCATTGTTCTCTGGCTTGCTCCAACGTTCTCTCCCTTGCTCCACCGTTCTCTGACTTGCTCCATTGTTCTCTGGCTTGCTCCAACGTTCTCTCCCTTGCTCCACCGTTCTCTGACTTGCTCCATTGTTCTCTGGCTTGCTCCAACGTTCTCTCCCTTGCTCCACCGTTCTCTGACTTGCTCCATTGTTCTCTGGCTTGCTCCAACGTTCTCTCCCTTGCTCCACCGTTCTCTGACTTGCTCCATTGTTCTCTGGCTTGCTCCAACGTTCTCTCCCTTGCTCCACCGTTCTCTGACTTGCTCCATTGTTCTCTGGCTTGCTCCAACGTTCTCTCCCTTGCTCCACCGTTCTCTGACTTGCTCCATTGTTCTCTGGCTTGCTCCAACGTTCTCTCCCTTGCTCCACCGTTCTCTGACTTGCTCCATTGTTCTCTGGCTTGCTCCAACGTTCTCTCCCTTGCTCCACCGTTCTCTGACTTGCTCCATTGTTCTCTGGCTTGCTCCAACGTTCTCTCCCTTGCTCCACCGTTCTCTGACTTGCTCCATTGTTCTCTGGCTTGCTCCAACGTTCTCTCCCTTGCTCCACCGTTCTCTGACTTGCTCCATTGTTCTCTGGCTTGCTCCAACGTTCTCTCCCTTGCTCCACCGTTCTCTGACTTGCTCCATTGTTCTCTGGCTTGCTCCAACGTTCTCTCCCTTGCTCCACCGTTCTCTGACTTGCTCCACCATTCTCTGGATTGCTCCACCGTTCTCTGGCCTGCTCTACTGCTCTCTGGCTTGCTCCACTGGTCTCTGGCTAACTCCACTGTTCTCTCGCTTGCTCCACCATTCTCTGACTTGCTCAACCGTTCTCTGGCTTGCTCCACCGTTGTCTGGCTTGCTCCACCTTACTCTAGCTTGCTCCAACTTTCTCTGGCTTGCTCTACCATTATATGGCTTGCTCCACCGTTCTCTGGCTTGCTCCACCGTTGTCTGGCTTGCTCCACCTTACTCTAGCTTGCTCCAACTTTCTCTGGCTTGCTCTACCATTATATGGCTTGCTCCACCGTTCTCTGACTTGCTCCACTGTTCTCTGGCTTGCTCCACCGGTCTCTGGTTTGCTCCACCAATCTCTGGTTTGCGCCGCCATTCTCTGGCTTGCTCAACCGTTTTCTGGCTTGCTCCACCGTTCTTTGAGATGCTCCCCTTTACTCTAGCTTGCTCCACCTTTCTTTGGCTTGCTTCACTTTTCTCTGGCTTTCTCCACCGTTCTCTGGCTTGCTCCACCGTTCTCTAGCTTGCTCCACCGTTTTCTGGCTTGCTCCAACGTTCTCTCCCTTGCTCCACCGTTCTCTGCCTTGCTCCACTGATCTGTGGCTTCCTCCACCTTCCTCTAGCTTGCTCCACCGTTCTCTGGCTTTCACCACCATTGTCTAGCTTACTCCACCATTCTCTGGCTTTCGCCACTGTTCTCTGGCGTGCTCCACCTTTCTCCGGCTTTCTCCACCGTGCTCTGGCTTGCTCCCCCGTTCTCTCGCTTGCTCCACCGTTCTCTGGCTTTCACCACCATTGTCTAGCTTACTCCACCATTCTCTGGCTTTCGCCACTGTTCTCTGGCGTGCTCCACCTTTCTCCGGCTTTCTCCACCGTGCTCTGGCTTGCTCCCCCGTTCTCTCGCTTGCTCCACCGTTCTCTGGCTTTCACCACCATTGTCTAGCTTACTCCACCATTCTCTGGCTTTCGCCACTGTTCTCTGGCGTGCTCCACCTTTCTCCGGCTTTCTCCACCGTGCTCTGGCTTGCTCCCCCGTTCTCTCGCTTGCTCCACCGTTCTCTGGCTTTCACCACCATTGTCTAGCTTACTCCACCATTCTCTGGCTTTCGCCACTGTTCTCTGGCGTGCTCCACCTTTCTCCGGCTTTCTCCACCGTGCTCTGGCTTGCTCCCCCGTTCTCTCGCTTGCTCCACCGTTCTCTGGCTTTCACCACCATTGTCTAGCTTACTCCACCATTCTCTGGCTTTCGCCACTGTTCTCTGGCGTGCTCCACCTTTCTCCGGCTTTCTCCACCGTGCTCTGGCTTGCTCCCCCGTTCTCTCGCTTGCTCCACCGTTCTCTGGCTTTCACCACCATTGTCTAGCTTACTCCACCATTCTCTGGCTTTCGCCACTGTTCTCTGGCGTGCTCCACCTTTCTCCGGCTTTCTCCACCGTGCTCTGGCTTGCTCCCCCGTTCTCTCGCTTGCTCCACCGTTCTCTGGCTTTCACCACCATTGTCTAGCTTACTCCACCATTCTCTGGCTTTCGCCACTGTTCTCTGGCGTGCTCCACCTTTCTCCGGCTTTCTCCACCGTGCTCTGGCTTGCTCCCCCGTTCTCTCGCTTGCTCCACCGTTCTCTGGCTTTCACCACCATTGTCTAGCTTACTCCACCATTCTCTGGCTTTCGCCACTGTTCTCTGGCGTGCTCCACCTTTCTCCGGCTTTCTCCACCGTGCTCTGGCTTGCTCCCCCGTTCTCTCGCTTGCTCCACCGTTCTCTGGCTTTCACCACCATTGTCTAGCTTACTCCACCATTCTCTGGCTTTCGCCACTGTTCTCTGGCGTGCTCCACCTTTCTCCGGCTTTCTCCACCGTGCTCTGGCTTGCTCCCCCGTTCTCTCGCTTGCTCCACCGTTCTCTGGCTTTCACCACCATTGTCTAGCTTACTCCACCATTCTCTGGCTTTCGCCACTGTTCTCTGGCGTGCTCCACCTTTCTCCGGCTTTCTCCACCGTGCTCTGGCTTGCTCCCCCGTTCTCTCGCTTGCTCCACCGTTCTCTGGCTTTCACCACCATTGTCTAGCTTACTCCACCATTCTCTGGCTTTCGCCACTGTTCTCTGGCGTGCTCCACCTTTCTCCGGCTTTCTCCACCGTGCTCTGGCTTGCTCCCCCGTTCTCTCGCTTGCTCCACCGTTCTCTGGCTTTCACCACCATTGTCTAGCTTACTCCACCATTCTCTGGCTTTCGCCACTGTTCTCTGGCGTGCTCCACCTTTCTCCGGCTTTCTCCACCGTGCTCTGGCTTGCTCCCCCGTTCTCTCGCTTGCTCCACCGTTCTCTGGCTTTCACCACCATTGTCTAGCTTACTCCACCATTCTCTGGCTTTCGCCACTGTTCTCTGGCGTGCTCCACCTTTCTCCGGCTTTCTCCACCGTGCTCTGGCTTGCTCCCCCGTTCTCTCGCTTGCTCCACCGTTGTCTGGCTTGCTCCACCTCTTTGCCTTTCTCCATGGTTCTCTAGCTTGCTCCACCTTTCTCTGGCTTGCTCCACCGTTCCCTGGCTTGCTCCACGGTTCTGTGGCTTGTTCCACTGTTCTCTGGCTTGCTCCACCCTTCTTTGGCTTGCTCCATCCTTCTCTGGCTGGCTCCACCGTTCTTTGGCTTGCTCCACTCTTCTCTAGCTCGCTCCACCGCTTTCTGGCCTGCTCCACCGTTCTCTGACTTGCTCCACCGTTCTCTGGCTTGCTCCACCATTCTCTGGCTTGCTCCACCGTTTTTTGGCTTGCTCCACCTTTCTATGGCTTGCTCCACCTTTCTCAAGCTTGTTCGACCTTTCTCTGGCTTGCTCCACCTTTCTCTAGCTTGCTCCACCGTTCTCTGACTTGCTTAGCTGTTGTTGGCTTGCTCCATCGTTCTCTGGCTTGCTCCACCATGCTCTGGCTTGCTCCACCGTTCTCTGGCCTGCTCCACCTTTCTCTGGCTTGCTACACCTCTCTCTAGCTTGATTTACCGTTCTTCGGCTTGCTCCACCGTTCTCTGGCTACTTCAACGGTTCTCTGACTTGCTCCACCATTCTCTGGCATGCTCCAGTGTTCTATGGCTTGCTCCACCTTTCTATGGCTTGCTCCACCTTTCTCTGGCTTGCTCCACCTTTCTCTGACTTGCTCCACCATTCTCTGGCATGCTTCAGTGTTCTATGGCTTGCTCCACCATTCTCTGGCGTGCTCCACTGTTCAATGACTTGCTCCACCTTTCTCTGAATTGCTCCACCATTCTCTGGCTTGCTCCACCGTTCTTTGGCTTGCTCCACCATTCTCTGGCATGCTCCACCGTTCTCTGGCTAGCTCCACCGTTCTCTGGCTAGCTCCACCGTTCTCTGGCTAGCTCCACCGTTCTCTGGCTAGCTCCACCGTTCTCTGGCTAGCTCCACCGTTCTCTGGCTAGCTCCACCGTTCTCTGGCTAGCTCCACCGTTCTCTGGCTAGCTCCACCGTTCTCTGGCTAGCTCCACCGTTCTCTGGCTAGCTCCACCGTTCTCTGGCTAGCTCCACCGTTCTCTGGCTAGCTCCACCGTTCTCTGGCTAGCTCCACCGTTCTCTGGCTAGCTCCACCGTTCTCTGGCTAGCTCCACCGTTCTCTGGCTAGCTCCACCGTTCTCTGGCTAGCTCCACCGTTCTCTGGCTAGCTCCACCGTTCTCTGGCTAGCTCCACCGTTCTCTGGCTAGCTCCACCGTTCTCTGGCTAGCTCCACCGTTCTCTGGCTAGCTCCACCGTTCTCTGGCTAGCTCCACCGTTCTCTGGCTAGCTCCACCGTTCTCTGGCTAGCTCCACCGTTCTCTGGCTAGCTCCACCGTTCTCTGGCTAGCTCCACCGTTCTCTGGCTAGCTCCACCGTTCTCTGGCTAGCTCCACCGTTCTCTGGCTAGCTCCACCGTTCTCTGGCTAGCTCCACCGTTCTCTGGCTAGCTCCACCGTTCTCTGGCTAGCTCCACCGTTCTCTGGCTAGCTCCACCGTTCTCTGGCTAGCTCCACCGTTCTCTGGCTAGCTCCACCGTTCTCTGGCTAGCTCCACCGTTCTCTGGCTAGCTCCACCGTTCTCTGGCTAGCTCCACCGTTCTCTGGCTAGCTCCACCGTTCTCTGGCTAGCTCCACCGTTCTCTGGCTAGCTCCACCGTTCTCTGGCTAGCTCCACCGTTCTCTGGCTAGCTCCACCGTTCTCTGGCTAGCTCCACCGTTCTCTGGCTAGCTCCACCGTTCTCTGGCTAGCTCCACCGTTCTCTGGCTAGCTCCACCGTTCTCTGGCTAGCTCCACCGTTCTCTGGCTAGCTCCACCGTTCTCTGGCTAGCTCCACCGTTCTCTGGCTAGCTCCACCGTTCTCTGGCTAGCTCCACCGTTCTCTGGCTAGCTCCACCGTTCTCTGGCTAGCTCCACCGTTCTCTGGCTAGCTCCACCGTTCTCTGGCTAGCTCCACCGTTCTCTGGCTAGCTCCACCGTTCTCTGGCTAGCTCCACCGTTCTCTGGCTAGCTCCACCGTTCTCTGGCTAGCTCCACCGTTCTCTGGCTAGCTCCACCGTTCTCTGGCTAGCTCCACCGTTCTCTGGCTAGCTCCACCGTTCTCTGGCTAGCTCCACCGTTCTCTGGCTAGCTCCACCGTTCTCTGGCTAGCTCCACCGTTCTCTGGCTAGCTCCACCGTTCTCTGGCTAGCTCCACCGTTCTCTGGCTTGCTCCACCGTTCTCTGGCTTCCTCCGCTGTCCTAATACTTGCTCCACCGTTCTCAGAGTTGCTCCATCGTTCTCCGGCTTGCTCCAACTTTCTCTGGCTTGCTCCACCTTGATCTGGCTTTCTCCACCATTCTGTGGCTTGCTCCACCGTTCTCTGGCTTGCTCCATTGTTCTCTGACTTGCTCCACTGTTCTCTCGCTTGATCCACCTTTCTCTAGCTTGCTCCACCTTTCTCCGGCTTGCTCCACCTTTCTCTAGCTTGCTCCACCGTTCTCTGGCTTGCTCCACCGTTCTCTGGATTGCTCCACCGTTCTCTGGCTTGCTCCGTTTTTCTCTCGCTCAATCCACTGTTTTCTGGCTTGCTCCACCTTTCTCTGGTTTGCTCCACTGTTCTCTAACTTGCTCCACCTTTCTCTGGCTTGCTCCAATGCTCTCTTGCTTGCTCCACCGTTCTCTGGCTTGCTCCACTGTTCTCTGGCTTGCTCCACCGTTCTCTGGCTTGCTCCACTGTTCTCCGGCTTTTACCAGCGTTCTCTAGCTTGCTCCATCACTCTCTGGCTTACACCACCGTTCTCTGGCTTGCTCCACCGTTATCAGGCTTTCTCCACCTTCCTTTGGCTTGCTCCACCTTTCTCTGGCTTGCTCGATCTTTTTCTTGCTTGCTCCACCGTTCTCGGGCTTGCTCCACCCTTCTCCAGCTTGCTTTTGTTAGCTACTGAACTAACCACCTATGGCAGAGAAGCCGCAAAACCGAAAAGCACACAAAGGTTTTTAGTCCTTCTTCCTTTGTTGACATGTGTTATGCACCCCAAACTTAATCAGGCATACACTTCACCTTCAAGAGTACTAACGCCGTAGCATTACATTTCAAGAAGAGCTCAAGTCGTCAATACGCAAGAGAGCATCAAGCAAGGGTTGATTGATCAGCATTCAAGACAAGTCCTTATAACTATCTGTCCAGTCCTAGAACTCAAAAGCACATTCCTAGGAAGTGGCCTGAACCAGCCACGTCACCAATAGACTTGCACTATGGGCTTGACACATAAGCATCCTAATGTCAAGGTGACAGACCAACCATATAGCGTCCAAGAAGCTACAGAGTTTCTTTCTTGGAAGCTTCCACAGCAAACAAGATAGGCATGGGGCCAGGATCGAACTCATGACCTCTCACTTGGCCAAGTCAGCAAAATGGCCAAGGTAACCACTCACCCACATGGTGTACTCACAAGTCATATCTCACAAGAGACGGAGCATAGTTGAGTCACACTACAACGGATCTAGGGGTCATACCTCCACAAGAGGAAGAGCATTCCTGATCCGTCCTACAACACTGAAGAAGGGGCAAAAACATTCAACAAATCTCTCCCTTGCACCTTGCGTCAGTGACCATCATCATTCGTCCTCACTTGCGTTGACCATGCCGATACCTTGCCTGCCCGCCTGGTGGAGGTCCTTGTCCAGTGGCTTTGTAAGCATATCAGTCCGGTTGAGCTTGGTACCGACATACTCGAGCTCCACTGTCTGCTTGTGGACCATGTCTCGAGCGTAGTGGTAGCGGATCTCGATGTGCTTTGTGCGCCTGGACAGGACGGGGTTCTTTGACATGTCAATGGCGCTCATGTTGTCAATCTTGATGACCGCCGTCGTTGCCTGTGGTGCCTTCATCTCAGATAGCAAGCTGCAAAGCCACTGCATCTCTTTACACACCTCAACCAAGGCAATGTACTCAGCTTCAGCTATTGACAGAGAGACACATCCTTTCTTGCGACTTGTCGAATTGACTGCACCTCCATTCAACATACACACAAAGCCGGAGGTAGATTTTCTGTCAACAGTATTCCCTCCCCAATCAGCATCAGTGTAGCACATGAGACGGAGTGATGCGGATCCAACGATGCCTCCAAACTGGAGCCCCATGTGCCGCGTCCCCTAAAGGTAGCGCATGATGCGCTTCACGGCCTGCCAATGAACTGGACCGGGATTGGCCACAAACCGGCTCAACTGTCCAACAGCATGGGCTATATCTGGTCGGGTGGCGACCATGGCATACATCAGACTGCCCACTGCAGACTGATATGGGATGCCTAGCATGTCAGATTTCTCCGCTTCGTTTTGATGGGGACATGGAGGTGGAGAGTTTGCACTCCGAGCTCATGGGTGTGCTGGCAGATTTGCAATCTGCCATGTCATATCGTTTGAGGATGGAGTTGATGTATTTTGTCTGGTTCAGGCTGATGGTACCTGCTACTCTGTAGCGCTTGATGGCAATTCCAAGATAGAAGTCAAGAGGACCCATGTACTTCATCTTGAATCTGCTACTCAGTTGCCCCTTGAGATCGTCTAGCAGCTACGTCGAAGAGGAGCATAAAATCAGGTCATCAATGTACAAGGCGACCAACATAGTCCCTTTGTCACTCTCATGCACGTACATGCTAGGGTCATTATTGCAGTGCATGAAGGACTCCTTGGCCATGAACGTGTCTATCTCCTGGTACCAAAGTCTTGGTGCTTGTTTTAGCCCATAGAGTGCCTTCACCAATCTGCATACCTTGCCCTCAGGAGCATCAACCCCCTCCGGAACCTCCATCAATACCTCCTTGTCAAGTTTGCCGTAAAGGAAGGATGTCTTGACATCCATCTGGTGGACCTCCATGTTCTCGGCAGCAGCAATGACGAGCATTGATCGGATGGAGGAAAATGTCACAACTGGAGCAAAGGTCTCATCGTACTCTACGCCAGGCCGTTGGGAGAACCCCTTTGCTACCACCCGTGCCTTGTACTTGTCTATCTTGCCATCATGTTTCCTTTTTACTTTCAGCACCCACTTGGACCCCACAACGTGAGCCCCGGAAGGTCTGTCCACTAGCACCCATGTCCCATTCTCTTCAATGGAGCTGAGTTCACTATGAATTGCTTCGTCCCACTCTGCTTTGTCAGGCCGAGTGAGTGCCTCTACGACAGATGTTGGCTCCTCTTGAACCAAGAATGGATGGTTGAAGCCTGTCCATTCACCTCTATCTGCGTTGTAATGCTGCTGAGGTACTTTGATGCGTGAACTGCTCCTTGAACTTGCTGGCTGGTGCTGTTGATGTGGAGGCTAGAGGTCTGGTTCATCGTTGATGATGGGAGAGGCATCCTCCTCGTGTTCTGAAGGATAGGATATGTCGGAATCAGATTATGATTCCTCCGAGTCATCTTCATGAGCTCCTCTCCCTGTTGCAGTACCTATCCCATGCCATTATGCTGGTGCTTTGTCTCCCTCTTCAAGGAGAGTGAGTCACTCTCCCTATTTTGGAGCGTTCTCGAGTTCGAGATACTCCCCCTTACTCAGAGATGTTTTGTGGAAATCCACGTCTTTGCTGCGGATGACCTTCTTGGTTCCTTGGTCCCATAGCTGATAAGCTTTGTGGGCGGTGTCATAGCCGATAAAAATGCACTTTCGTGCTCTTGCATCGAGCTTTCTGGGGCCCTCACCGGCCTGGACCTTGGCAAACCCGGTGCAACCGAACACCTTGAGATGGGAGGCGTCCGGCTTCCTACCTAACCATGCTTCTTGAGGCGTCTTCAACTGTTGTGTCTGCTTCNCTACAGGTGTGAGGTTCACAAGGTAGGTAGCCGTACGTGCTGCTTCAGCCCAGAACCTAGGAGGAAGCTTTGCGTCAAAGAGCACGAACCTTGTCATGCCTAGGAGCGTCTGGTTCATCCTCTCTACTACGCCGTTGCTTTGAGGTGAGTAGGACGTAGTTTTTTGGTGTTCAATGCCCTGTGTCTTGAGCCACTCCCTGGAAGCTTCGTAATCTCCCCCATTGTCCGTCCTGAATGCCTTCACCTTCTTTCCACTCTGTCGCTCAACCATAGCGACAAAGGCCTACAGATTCTCCTTCACCTCACTTTTCTTTTTGAGAAATTATATCCATACTTTGCGGCTGTTGTTATCGATGCATGTGAGGAAATATCTGCTGCCTCCATTTGACGATATGCGAAAGGGACCACATACGTCAGAGTGGACGAGATCAAGAGGTGCGAGAGCACGCGTGCCATTGCGCTTGAAGGGTTTCCTTTTTGCCTTGCCTTGAAGGCATGGCTCACACATGATCTCCGCTCCTTCCACCTCATCACCTAGCTCCATCCCACGGACTAGCTCCTGCTTTCCCATGAGCTCCAATGTGTGATGAGCCACGTGCCCAAAGCGCCTGTGCGATAGGTTCTCGGAGGATGTGCACAGGCTAGAATGAACAGCCATGTTGCCTGCATTTGCTTGCGGTTTTGATGCCAAATCATCTGCTGCCACTGCTTCCGCTGCCCCAACACGTCCTTCCTCATCTGAGTCTGCATCGCTGCTCTCCTCATCATCACTCTCGACCAAAGATTCAGCCGTTGAAGTTGTCGTTTTGGTCTGCAAGATGTAGAGTCCATCAACGCGAGGAACCTGTGCGACAACCTTCTTGGCAGAGTAGGAGATGTTGATTTCCTTAGTAGGAACTATCACCGCTTACTTCTCTCTAAATACCACTGTCATGCCATGGTCAGTTATCTTAGAGACGGAGAGCAGGATGGCTGTGAAGGAGGGCAAGTAGACCACCCCCTCTAGCTTGAGTTTGGAATCTCCACCGTTGACACCCACTGTGACCAGCTTTTCACCAATCCCCTCAGCTGCCTCAACCTTGCCGTTGGCACCTCTGAAATTCTTGTTACATGGAGCAAGAGAGATGAAGTCTCTCTTCTCATGAATGGTGTGTTCGTTTGTGCCCGAGTCAAGGCCATAGGCTCCTGGCCTGAGTATTTCCCTCCCTTTGTTGGATGCACACTCAGCCATCAAGCTTGTGGGATCCTTCCCACCATTTCCCCCTCACCATTCATCCCCGTCTCCTCCCTCTCTCTTGGGTGCATGGCACTCTTGAGCCCAGTGTCTAGCCTTGCCAGAGTTGTGGCAGTTTCCTTGGCGCTTTGCACCCCTTCCACTGTTGCTAGTGCTATTGTTTCCCTTGTACCCAGAGGAGGAGGTATTGCGGAAGGTGTCACTGCTCCGTGAGGCAAAGGCAGCCATGTTTACTTCACTATTGCTACGACGCATGGCTTCATTCCGCACATACTCAGAGGTGGTGGTGTAGGAAACTATATCTTCAGTCCACCCTCCAATCACCGTTATCATGGGACCCCAACTTTCCCACAGCGTCATCATAAAAATCATGGCCTGCATGTCGGATTTCAGGTCCCACCCCATACCGGTGGCTTGTTGCAAGAGCGTCTCAAACTTCTGCATAAAGGCGGAGACATCCTCCCCTTCACCAAGCCTCATGCTGATGAGGTTTTGCAGAATGAAGAGACGGTTGGCAAGTGAGGAGGACTGAAACACCTTGCCGAGTTTGGCATATGCCGCGGCTGCCACTGTACAATGGCTGATGTGTGAAAGGACTGAGGGTTGTATGGAGGACACGAGAACGGCAAGATCCTTCTTGTTGAGCTTGACCCATGCCACAAGGTCAGCACCCTCCTCCTCTGGTGCTGGGATACTTCCGTCAGAATATCCTAGCAGATCTCTGTCATCCATGATGATCTCAAACTGCCACTTCCAGAGTGCAAACCCCTCTCCATCAAACTTGAGGATGGGCGAATGATTCCCTGGTTCCCCTGTCCCTGCCATCCCTACAACTACAACTACTACAGCTCCTACACCTGTTGTTGATGCCGATAAACCTGTGTTTGAGGCCGCTGGTGAGAAGAGGAAACTTCTTCTCCAGTTCAAGTTAGCCGTTGCAAGCAGATGTAGGCTGATGTAGGCTGATGTAGGCTGATGTGAGCTCCCAAGGTAGAAGGGTGCAGATGTGTTGCATTCCCCTCTTGCTGATGTTGTCCTTCAAACAGAGAAGTTGGGTGAGAGCGAAGGCACTCTCACTGCTTGTGACCTTAGCGGTTACGTGCGTAAAACTTCCCTCACCAGAGGAGTGGGCCCATAACCCTTTGTCAGCTACTAGGCTAACCAACTCCGGCACGGAAGCCGCAAAACCAAAAAGCTCATAAAGGTTTTTATGCCTTCTTCCTTTGTTGACATATGTCATGCACCCCAAACTTAATCAGGCATACACTTCACCTTCAAGAGTACTAACGCCTTAGCATTACATTTCAAGAAGAGCTCAAGTCGTCAATACGCAAAAGAGCATCAAGCCTGGGTTGATTGATCAGCATGCAAGACAAGTCCTTTTATAGCTGTCTGTCCAGTCCTAGAACTCAAACGCACATTCCTTGAAAGTGGCCTGAACCAGCCACGTCACGAATAGACTTGCACCAATAGACACATAAGCATCCTAGTGTGAAGGTGACACCATGTAGCGTCCAAGAAGCTACAGACTTTCTTTCTCGGAAGCTTCCACAGCAAACAAGATATGCATGGGGCCAGGATCAAACTCATGACCTCTCACTTGGCCAAATCAACAAAATGGCTAAATAACCACTCACCCACATGGTGTACACACAAGTCATGTCTCACAAGAGATAGAGCATAGTTGAGTCACACTACAACAGATATAGGGGTCACACCTCCACAAGGGGCAGAGCATCCCTGATCCATATTACAACACTAAACAACGGGGAAAAACATTCATCAGCTCTACCGTTCTCTGACTTGCTCCACCGTTTTCTGGCTTGCTCCACCGTTCTCTGGCTTGCTCCACCGTTCTCAGACTTGCTCCACCCTTCTCTGGCTTGCTCCACATTTATCTAGCTTGCTCCATTGTTCTCTGGCTTGCTCCACTGTTCTCAGGCTTGCTCCAACGTTCTCTGGGTTGCTCCACCGTTCTCAGACTTGCTCCACCCTTCTCTGGCTTGCTCCACATTTATCTAGCTTGCTCCATTGTTCTCTGGCTTGCTCCACTGTTCTCAGGCTTGCTCCAACGTTCTCTGGGTTGCTCCACCGTTCTGCGACTTGCTCCACCGTTCTTTGGCTTGCTGCACCGTTCTTTAGATTTCTCCACCGTTCTCTGTCTTGCTCCACCGTTCTCTGCCTTGGTCCACTGTTCTTTTGCTTGCTACACCTTTCTCAGGCTTGCTCCACCGTTATTGGACCTGCTCCTTTGTTCTCTGGCTTGCTCCACCGTTCTCTCGCTTACTCCACCTTTCTCTAGCTTGCTCCACCTTTCTGTGGCTTGCTGCACTGTTCTCTGGCTTGCTCCACTGTTCTCTGGCTTGCTTCACTGTTCAGGGACTTGCTCCACAATCTCTGACTTGCTCCACTGTTCTCTGGCTTGCTCCACCTTTCACTTGCTTTTTTCACCTTTCTCTGACGTGCTCAACCATTTTCTGGCTTGCTCCACCTTCCTCTGGCTTGCTCCACCATTCTCTGGCTTGCTCCGCCTTTCTCTGGCTTGCTTCACCTTTCTCTGGCTTGCTCCACCGTTCTCTGACTTGCTCCACCGTTCTCTGGCTTACTCCATCATTCTCTGGCTTGCTCCACCGTTCTCTAGCTTGCTCCATCATTCTCTGGCTTGCTCCACTATTCTCTGAATTGCTCCACCATTCTCTGGCTTGCTTCACCGTTCCCTGGCTTGCTCCACCGTTCTCAACTTGCTCCACCTTTCTCTGGCTTGTTCCACCTTTCTCTAGCTTGCTCCACCGTTCTCTGGCTTGCTCCACCGTTCTCTGACTCGCTCCACCATTCTCTGGCTTGTTCCACCCTTCTTTAGCTTGCTCCACAGTTTGTTGGCTTGCTCCACCGTTCTCTGGCGTGCTCCACCGTTCTCTAAATTGCTCAGCCGTTCTCCTTCTTATTCGACCGTTCTCTGACTTGCTCCACCGTTCTTTGACTTGCTCCACCGTTCTCTTACTTGCTCCAGCGTTCTCTGGCGTGCTCCACAGTTCTGTGGATTACTCCACCATTCTCTGGCTTGCTCCATGGTTCTCTGGCTTGCTCCACCGTTCTCTGGCTTGCTCCATTGTTCACTGGCCTGCTCCACCATTCTCTGGCTTGCTCCACCATTCCCTGGCTTGCT
>SZWC01006190.1:27390-41970 GCA_023375785.1 Penium margaritaceum
TGCTCCACCATTTTCTGGCTTGCTCCACCTTTCTCTAGCTTGCTCCACCGTTCTCTGGCTTGCTCCACCTTTCTCTGGCTTGCTCCACCGTTCTCTGACTTGCTCCACCTTTCTCTGGCTTGCTCCACATTTCTCTTGCTTGCTCCACCGTTCTCTGACTTGCTCCACCGTTCTCTGGCTTCCTCCACTGTTCTCTGGCTTGTTCCACCGTTCTCTGGCTGGCTCCGCCGTTTTCTGGCTTGCTGCACCGTTCTCTGGCTTGCTCTTCCGTTCTCTAGCTTGCTCCACCGTTCTTTGGCTTCTGTCTGGAGGGACGGTCGGGCAACGGGGCGGGGTTAAGGGCAATCACCCTTTGTCTCCGAGTAGAGAAGACTGACAGACAGAAGGTGTCCAACACAAACACGGTTGCAACAATAACAAGATGCAAGTTGCGAGTGAGCGTCACAACACCTCCTTCTGCGAAGGCCTCTGCCACAACTGCCTCCAGCCCACGCGCTTCAAGGTGGATTGCCCTTAGTTTGTCGGTGGCATACAAGAGGCTGTGGCACTAGTTGCAGTCGTACACCGCCTGGTGGTGTAGGAGGTAGTCATGGACAGGTTCATAGACAAGTTTGTGGCCATAACTAGGGGCACGGCCATGGCAACAATGAAGGCCACGGTGCGCGATTTTTCACCCCTGAGAAACGTTAGTGGGGACCTCTCAAGGTTCAAAGTGGATCATGAGTGTTCATTCATGTTTTTTGACAATGGTGTAAAACAATGCGAAGTTTTTAAGAGATCAATTTCTTTTTTGCTTTCTCCCCTCTCGTTGATCCTCATTCTACGCTTGTTGACCGTCATTGCCTACTAAACCTTGTCTCTTGAGACGAGATGCAAGATCAAACGTGCTTAGTGATGGAAAAATCAACCATTGTACAAAATGTGTGACAAAATAGTTGAGACAAATATCCCTAAAGCTATGAGCTCAATCACGTTCGCGGAACCTTTGCTCAACGGTTTTGACCAAGTCAAATTTAAAGACTAGAAGGTGCTTGCTGCATTCACACGTAGCCATAAGATGTGGACATGAGTGTGTGAATTATATAATTCATCGTGCCTGCCGTACAAATTCCATGTTTACCACTAACGCGGCTTGTCATCATTGAGCCTTTTTACTCAGACGAGTGGAAGACACATGACGATGCAGTTCTAAGAACACCTACTTGGTGTTCTTGTGAATTTGATAGTTGAAACTGAAGGGGATGATGACATCCAAAGCTTTACACGACAGGTGGGCCTGAAGTATGAGCCATTGGATGGCACGGATATCATCAGTGACAACCGCACAGTGCCCATGATGGGTACCTACAAATCAAAATTTATATTCAAACGTACACAGAGTGTACCGCATTGAAGGTACTCAACCTTCTCGACCCGTTTTACTGGGTTCTAGGCAATCCATGGCTGTCCAAATGGAAGGCTTTCATGTGTCTAGTTGGTGATTGAAGTTATTGTTCTTTCACAATGTTCACGACCCACTATCTGGCACTTATCATTGTTGGTCATGAACCGGGATAGTTCAATATAAGTAAGGAGGAATGTAGTGCGAGGGCCAGTTCGGCCCTCCCTCTTTGCAAAAGCGAGGGGTGATTGGACACCATACCTCACCACAAAGAGGGCTGGCCGGCAGCCAGCCCTTTGCTGGCCAGCGGGCGGCCGGTTGGCTGGACTGCTGCTGGCCGGTCAGGTGACTGGCCGGCCATCGACCGGTCACTTGTTGGCCGTCCATCGAACTGGTCGCTCAATCCACGGCCAGAGGGTCACGATGTCTCGAGAGCCGAAGCCTATAGCCTTGAGTCCTTATTTCCACCCTCTCCTCCTCGCCTTATTATATGAACGAGACGAGGGGAGAGAGCGAGTTAGGAAGTGCATGAATGGAGAAAAACTACCGGCGCAAAATGGCTAATCATGGCTCGCACACGACGATTTTGCGTCGACGCATAAAAAACAAAACCAGAGTATGTATAGAGTGAAATTTAAGTACTAAAATGGAAAACTCGTACAAACTCACTAGTTTGGGGTATTACCCCCTTTTTTACGTCGCCCCCTCAAAATGAGGGGACAAGATAAAAATGGACATGGGCCTCCAATAACTTGAAATATTTGAGTCTTCGTACACGGGTCATTGATGATGATTGCCTCCCAGAGTGACTTGGAGGGAAAGATCCCTCTATGAAGCCCTGGACGTCATTCTGTGAACATTGAGCACAACTTCTATGCAGGACCTGGAGACTCTGCCACTACAGGCTCATAGCCTTGAGAAGAAAAAATGTTCTGTATTGTAACCGGATCATGAAGTGTAACAGTTGGTAGCCCTTTCAAACATAGTGGAAAGCAAAGGGAAATGTGCCCAAGTGAAGCGCATGAATGGTTACCAAGTTCATACAGTTAGTTATGCTGTACCGCACCAAGAAATTACGAGGTCATCAGATGGCAGGCTTGTGAGTATTCATCCAAGCATGAATTTACTCATAGTCATTTCACACGGCAATGTCACATCGAAACATGAGCCTTCCTTCAGTCCAAGGGTGGAGGAGACATGCAATTCACTCTCCATTACGATGATTCTCTTACATTAAATCCATTTAGTGGTGCTGTTATGGCACAGAGTCGCACTCATCAGAAACCCGTGGAATTTTTTTTTAACCGTTGACACTTCGACATGTGAGCCTTGATTCCCCAAATCACTGGAAACATTTTCATACACCATATCTTGTAAGATACATCCCCCCCCCTTTGCTTTCATCATTATATACATTTATCACATAAATATTGCAATGAAAATCATGGTAATACAGTAGTCAATATGTGAACTTTTTTCATCCACAAGACTTATGTGTCTTCTTCACGCAGTATCAACCACACTTGTGGATGGCTTTTTTTGGTATTTGGTAAGATGCATAACAAGGCCAGTATTGAGCATGTTGACTCTCAACTCTTGGCAAGACGAGGTACTTAAGACATTTCAACGTCCTACATGCGTGTTGTCATTTCCTTACTATAGCAAATCACATGTCTGCGAAACTTAAATGGTCAATGCCACTTGCCAGGAATGTGAGTTGTCATTGATGCTTTCCCTCTGTCGAGAGGAGGGAAAACATGAGTTTCCCTACATTATGCCTGGTATCTATTTGGTTGGCTCTGGTGCTCAAGCTTCCTCCCCCAGTTGTAAGAAGTGTCTTTGTAACCAATCAACGATGTTTCATCGAGAAAACGTCCAAGGCCACATAAAACGTTTGCACGTATTTTCAGACGTGACCTCTTCATAAGGATTGGTGTTGGTTCGTACCCCCCAACAACATCTTGAGTCCTTGCAATCCATGTTTCGGCAAGCTTGGAAAAACGTTTGCAGGATGCATGAACCGCAAGGTAGTAAGAGCAAAATCCCCAATGACCGGGTGAGCTACAAGCACACCAGCAATCGTGGGTTTCATCTGTAGGTGGACTCAAGCCACATACACACACATGCAAAACAATTCTCCCAATGAATATGTTCTTAAGAGAAATCCAACAGCATTCTGCCTAGGGGGTCATGCACACTTTACAACATCACACTGAAGTAAGACATATCAGAATCCTCCATCGACTTATTCGAAAGCTTGTTGTATAAAAGGTGAGAGCTTTAAGGTGTTACAAATTCTAGACTTTCCACAAACCCATTGGTAGATACCTCTACCTTCCCTTTCCATAGCTACCCTCCTATGAGCTGTATTTTCCAGAGCTATGACGATGTTTCTTGATAGTGTCATCCGTAACTGAATTCTTGAGGATCAAGAAGCAGTTCTAGGCACAGCTGTGAGCCCGTACATATCCTTAAATATTCCTTTTCAGCATCTCTTCAGCTGATATTGTAATGGTGAGACCTAAAACCAACCTCGGAGAGACCACTCTTGCTCAACACCTGCTTAAATCCAAAACCAGAATGCCTATGGTTAGAACTACACTTCTGGTGTTTTTCTTGACGCCTGTGGTATTCTCTCGTCGTCGTATTTTGGCATAAAGGCTGCTTAGGAAATAAGGTACCTACCTCCAGAACTCTAGTGCTTATGACCTGTGATTTGTTTGGCGCGTGGCGTTTGGACCTCCCAGTGCAGGAGGAGTCTACTTTCATTCAAAGTACTAATGAAGGCCACCAGGCCAAAACCGGCCTCCTTACTGTGATTCTCTCTTAGTCACTAAATGTCCATTTCTCCCTCATCCTCTGACCATACCTCCTTGCTACTCTGAGATGCCTCACCTTAAATCTGTCCAGCTACATTGAATGGCTTACTATGAAAGAAATTGATCACACCTTCATGAAAGGTTGACATACATTTTCTGATGTTAACGGTTCAATATTTTTTGGCCAACTTCTTAATGACACTCATTTCTATGAGCGTGTACTTGGCTTTTCAATAAAGGGCAAAGTCCTCTACATCTATTTTTTTAAGAAGATTTTGCACATATCAATGCACTCATCGGAATGCCCCATATGCTCAACTAATGCTGGTACCTTTGAGCCAGTAACAATAAGAAATGCAAAAAAAACTATGTATCTGCTGCATCCCATACAGTTTCGTCATGTGATATCATCATTTGAGTCCGAATTCACCACAAACTCCTCAAATGAGCGATTGATGATAGTTTTCCTCTTCTTCAAGAGTTTATATAGGAGGTTCAAGATTCCATGTGTTTTGCAAGGGAACCTGCTGGGCCTACTACTTTGGGGCCCGATAGGTACCGTGCAAAGATGAAACCCTGAATTCTGAATGAAATTTGTGGTAGGGTTTGAAGGAGGTCTGCAAAGAAAACAGGGTGGGGTTTGTATGCAATGAAGAACATTGTAAATGTTAAAAGTATGTTTTTGCTGAATCACAATCATGAATGATCTCATTTAACTTGTCGACTTCTCTGAAGTGAAAATCCCTTAAGACACGCTAAAATCTTATGTTTTGCATGGGCTCAGGTTGCGTAGAACGTGCAAAAAAACGAATTATAATAGGTGATTCATGCTGGTTCGTGATCCTGCGAGGGAGCAATGAATGGATGGCTCATTCAACAATACATGCCGTGATTGAGCATGATTTTGTGTTGGACGTATGGAGTATTTCATTGTCGCTACTTTGCATATTTGTGTCACACTTTGTGTTCATATGGTATCTTAGTATGTATGCCATATTATTGAAACGAACTAAATTCCTCATTCGGGTTTCTAATATCTGCGAGTGAAATTGCGACTTTACACGTGCTATTCTTTGTTGTGCTTCTAGACATGGACCATGCTTCATACCGTACTGAAACTCATACTTGTAAAAAGTAATTTTTCACTTTTTCCCGTGTGGCACTCCACAAGATTATGGATTCAATGGGTGAATCACTCATGAAATTATCCACACAGGTCGATCTTTTTTCCCCCAATGTTGTCACTCTCTTTTTTTCAAAATCGTGTGCAAGTTAGTTCAACATTTCAACTTCCTAAAGTGAGACCTAAGAGAGCTTCCGTAGGTCCGCGGACCCAAAAAAAGGCAGAAGAGCGTGTACGTCTTTGAGGCGCGATGACGTCCTCAAGCTCTGGCGATCCGACGGTGGACCGGATTTTACACTCAAAGTTCCAAACACCGAACTTCGAGGCGATTGAGGCAATGGCATCGAAGTTGAAGCGACCGTTTCAAGCTAGATTGTTAGCATGATAGGTGAATATGAAAAGCATGAAACACCCTCCTGCATCTTTTGGACGAGCACAACAGAAAGTAAAAAACACCCAATTATAGGTGAATATGAGAAGCACAATATTGCAATCAAAAACTTGAGCAAATATGAGTTTCAGTACGGTATGTGCTTTTCTATGCATATTCATGTGCTCAACTATTTTGCATATCCCCATTGAAGTAAAAAAATCTACAGATTTCAAATGACATAAGTGCATCCAAAGTAGAACTTAAATGTAATATTCGTATCATCCAATTCACATGTGATATGGACATTAAGAAGACAACATTCTGCACCCGCTATGGGCACTTCACAGTCATGTTTTTTGGACTTACTAATGCCACAAAGAAGTTATGGTTGCAATGAACAATATTTATTCTCCATACACAATGAATTTGTTCAGGTACAATTCAGCAGCATCCTGGTGTACCACACTCGTAGAGAGCAAAATGGACGTCTCTTAAAAGTCCTCAAAGTTTCACAGTGAAATAAATTATATGGAAAACTCTTGAGTTGTGACTTTGGTACAAGGTGGACCACAATGGACTCCAAAAAGATGACAACAATTGCTGATTGGCCAAAGTCCGAGACGTCCAGGTACTTTGAGGTTCTACTAATACTACCATCCATTCGTATTGAGTCACGCCAAATGGCATTCATACTTTTTTTTTCACCCGTACGAGGTAGATCCGAGGAAAAACTGAAAAGGAATTGTTCCACTGGTTGAGAAAGCTCTGACATAGGCGCCCGCCTTACAGCTGGCAAATCCAACGATGGACTACATCACGTTCACTGATGCGTTTAATCAGGCGATTGGAATTGTTTCACTCCAAAACAAAGTCGGTGGACAGCAACCGGCCGCATTCATGCCGGGAAAGCTACACAGAGCAGAGCTAAAGAACGCGGTGCATAGGAAGAGGTGTTTGAGATCTGAGAGGTGACAATGCGACGAGGAATGCTGACGATGTGTCCTCCTCACCGGTCACCACGCTCAAAGATACCTCAAGGCCCAGACAAATCTATGTCTTCGACATAATTGATCAATGGAGTCTCGCAAGTTCAACTCCGATTATTGTTTGAACTATCAACCTGGAAGAATAAATGAGGCGGATGCTCTAAGTCAGCGACCACATCTGACGGTCAAGATCAGCACGCTACTCATGAAACGAGACCTGTACCTTGCGAGTTTTTTTACAGGAGATTACAAGGAGTATGTCAGGTCCAATAAACCTACTTGGCAAAGGTGACTTACTCGCCACGTTTTTATGCCACCAAATGAGCTGCAAAGGATGCTTTACAAGAAGTGCAAGGACACCGGTCCAAGCGGAGACCTTGGCAACAAAAAAACAGAACGCAAGAGCGAGTTAAAGAGTTTGTTAAGTTCTAATGGAGAGAGAAGATGAAAATTGATGCCACAAAATACCACAAGAAGTGCACCTTGTGTCAATGCCATAAGTCGAGACGAACCAAATTCCTGGGTTTGCTTCAACCACGATCGATGCGGACACAAATATGGTTGGACAAATCCATGGAGATCCCTTGCTAGCAAAGGGATTTGATGCAATACTCGTAGTGGTGGACCGAATATCACACTTGATCTCGTCAAGTGCGACATTCTCGAGTGACGGACATGCTTGATGTCGAACAAGGGACACTGCCAAGAGAACAAAACGACGGTTCCTTAATGTCATCCGATTGTATGGAATTCTCTCCTCAATCACCAACGTCGGGGACGAGAGGTTTACCAACAAAATTTGGCACAAGACAATGACTCCCAAAGGCAGTCTTGTCCAGCTATCGTTGGCCTTCCATCCCAAGAGTGACGAGTAGACTGAGCACGCCCAATAGACGCTTGGAAAAATGCTCCGAACTCTTTGCGAGCTACATGGCCTGGGCGGTCATGCTACTGAACAAGAAACTGGTAGAACTCGGTGACCTCTGCTGTAAAAGGAAATTTTCCTCTTGATATGGATTATGACAAACTGTCTGTAACTCCAGAAGGTTTGCAGAGTTAAACCAACATAGACGTGGTCGACATCCTACAAAGTGAATTTCATAGTATCTAAAGCGATACATGCCACTGATTTGTGAAAACTCAAGCTATCGATAAGCATTGGATCGACACCGAATCTCACGTTAGCAATTGTGTTCTACTGAACTCGGTGAATATCAGACTTAGAGGATATGATTGTGCCAATAGTCATCGAGGAGGTGCAGGCATCTGTCTTTGCCAAGCCCTTCTTACTTGACATCATGATTATCCAACTGGTGTTCTCGCACTTTCCCCGCTGAGATGTTCATCTCCCACCACCTTTGGAAAAGACGCGGGCATAGGGACCATGGTAAAAAAACTACCTTGGACTGACGACGAGGAAAAGTGACAGGGTATCACATTAGGGCGAAATAGCTCGGATACCCAGACCGCGTGCACTATTAAGCTCGCATACCAATGGGTCGAAAATTTGACACGGCATATCCGGCGTACTAAAAAGCAAGAACGGCATGCCCATGAGTGATGTGGCTGATAACGGCTTACCCGGACTGTTAAAAAAAGCAACTGCATACGGGTATCCCGTTCCTTTGTTTAAGACATGGGTATGGCGTATACATGACTTAGTGAAATACGGAAACGTGCTTCAAGTATTCGCTCTTTCCACAAAACATGATGTCATGTTTATAATGTTACTCGCATACACGGATGTTGGATGGTCGGCGTCAATTGCATTATAGCAATTTGTAAACAACATTGTATGGGAAAAGTTAATGGTACGTCTTTTCGGAGTTATGTTGCCAGGGGGTTTTCTGTTTTCATGCGTTGGTCCTCGGAAGTCGACGTATGGGTTGCCTTGTCATGTAGGGGGTTGCATGCACGACATTGAACGGATCCTGGCGCGTCCAGCTCGCGTGACCGTGTCGCCGTTGGCGTTTGTGGAACGTTCGACGGATGCAACGGGGCATGATGCTGACAGCCGGGCATGCTTCCATTCAGGTGCAACGTATGCCACGCACAATGTGGCTTGCCTGTCCCCCCTCCCCCCGCCCCCTCTCTTCTCTCCTAGCCAACGGGTTAGGCCTTGCACCGCTCGTAACGGCTCTGTCGTTGTTGCTCCGGAACCGTGCACTGCCTCGGCACGGTGCCGAGGATGGCTGAGGACGTCGTACACCCAAGTGAGCCGACTTGTGGGTATCCCCGATTTTAAGTTCCCATGATTGACATTATGTACCCAGTCTCACACACTATGGCTGCACAATTGCGGTGGTCCGCATCCCGTAGGCGGGGCCACGGGCAGTTTCATGACTGCACTCTCGGGAGTCCACCGCCTGCCTTAGCACGCCCTGTTCTCGATGAGCCAGGTGTCTCCTCTCCCCCTTCTGCCCGTCGCCTGATTTTTTATGCACGATTGGACCCAGAAGTTTTCGTCATCCTCTCTTCGCCTGAGAAGACTCCCGTGCCTAAGCTGAGGCTAGGCTGTTCAGGGGACGAACCACTACAAGGTAAAACACCCTGCGCTAGCTCGTCCCATGTCCTGTCGTGCTTTGTCCGTAGTGTCATGTCCTTTTCCTCAGTTTTTCCCCTGTCTTATCATGGCTTCCTGTTCTTTTGCAGTGTCCTCGGACGATGAGCCGGGCAAACAAGCACCAAAACGTACCAAGGTTCATGGCGCCTTCCCGGGAGGCATGGAGTTTAAGGACATGGGGGAGTGTCGCTGGGCAGTGGACGACTACCTCATCAAGAACCGCATGACTGTGTGGTGTTTGCGTAGAAAGCCCACCACGTTCACGACGCGCTGTTTGCAGTTTGAAGAGAAGGCGTGCCTGTGGATTTTGTGCGCCCACGTTTGCACTCAAAGTGGGTTGGTCAAAGTTGCTGAGTGGAAGGACGGACATCACTGTGTCCCTGGAGCTGGTACAGGTCGTGGAGATCCGGCGAAGACCGTGAAGTGGATGATCCGGCATATCGCTGCAACGTTGCAGAAGAACCCATGCGCGGACGTCACGAGCCTCGAGGCGGTTGTGAAGAAAGCGACCGGCAAGGATGTTGGCTGTGGGACTCTGTACCATGCAAAGGTGTTGGCCCAAGAGAAGCTTCTTGGGTCGCGGACCATGTCGTGGTCCCTGTTCCCCACTTGCACAGAACACGTACATGTCATTTGAGTGTTGTTCAATTTTTCCCCCGTTTCGCATGGTGCTCCTGTCTCACCCATTACTGTGGAATGTGCGCTGCAGCTGACAAAATTGGACCGCAACGCGCACGCAGTCGCTGAGGCGACTGATGGTCATGTTTTCCACCGGGCGTTTGTGGCTCCTGGCGCTACAGTCCTTGATTTTCAACACTCCCGTCGCATCGTGAAGATGGACGGGACGTTCCTCAAGAATGGCCACAAACAGACGCTCCTCGTGGCCCAATACTTCGACGCCAATGACCACGCAGTGCCGATGGCGTGGGCTCTAGTGCCCACTAAAAACGAAGAACACTAGACTTGGTTCTGCTTCCACCTGGCCATCGGCTTCCCCACCGCTGCGCAGGAGGGCACAGTAGTCATCAGCGACCGAGAGAAGGGCCTCATCAACACAGTGGGCAGTAAGCTGCCAGGTGCCATGCACACATACTGTGTGTGCCACCTGCGGCAGAATGTCTGCCAGCGTTATGGCAAGCACGCGGGATTTTGGTACTGGCGCCTGGCACATGTGTTGACCCACGCAGAGTTTGCACGGTGTGAGGAGATTACGAGGAGACAGTATCCGCAATGCGTGGTGTACCTGTTTGGAAGCAACGATATGGGCGGCATCCCTCTGGAGCGGTGGACGTGTCTGTACTGCCCCATTAGCTGCGGTGGACACACTACTTCAAACGCTTCTGAATCTCTTAACGCTGGGATCATTGAAGTGCGGAAGTTGTAGCCGTTTTATTGTTTCGTCTCTCTGTTTGTGTGGGTCAGCGCCTCATGGCGGACCGCAAGAAGGAGGCCAAGGGCCAAGTGTGCAAGGGAGACCTAGCCCCTAACCCAGAGGCCCGGTTGTTGAACGCGTCCGTCCTGTCCAACGGGTACGACGTCACCAAGGAGGGCCAGCACATGGCAACAGTCCGTCGGGCATCCAACCGCATCCGGTGTGTCCACATCGCCGCGAGGTCCTGTACCTGTGGGGCGTGGACGAAGTGGGGACAACCCTGCGTGCACGCCTGTGCAGTGCTCCTTGGTGGGGGGCAGCCGCCAGAGCCACAGTGTGATGTTGGCCTCACAAAGATGGCGTTTCGACGTCCATACAACAACCCCATGTCGGGTGTGGATCCCACCACGCTGACCCCGCTGGAGGGGGTCATTTGGACGCAGCCGGGACCACGCCGTGGGCGTGGTAGGCCACCGACAAAGCGGTTGGACCGCGAGGAGCATAGGAAGGTGAACAACATCTGCCGTCGGTGTGGCCTGCGTGGCCACACCGTGTCCAAGTGCAGCAACCCAGCGGCAATGGCACCAGCGGCTGCACCAGCAGAAGCTACGCTGCGGAAGCGGCTGGAGAGGGCAGAAGCTGTAGTGCGTGCAAAGGCATATGCCGGGCGATGGCCACCAAGTGGCACCCAAGCAGAAACAGAGGCAGCAGAGGCAGCAGAGGCAGCAGCAGCATTTGCAGCAGCAGAAGGACAAGGAGGGACCGAGGCTGCTCGTGCTGGTCCGGAACAGGAGAAAATCATCGTTTCGGACGATGATGACCGCGAATACGACCGTGAACAGTATCCAACGTATGACACTGCGCAGAAGCAAGTCTACGACCCATAACTCTTCATCCTCGATGAAGACTCTGAACCAGAGGCGCCAGAACCGTACCAGTGGATCGGCGACGAGGACGACATGAGGCATAGACGACAGCACCTCGACTACACTCACAGAGAGATTGCCACACAGGGCATGCCACGTGGTGGCTGGGATGATGTCCCAGAGGACTACTATGGTGAGGAGGAAGACGAGGGGGGTTTGAGTGGTACATTCACATACCCCATTACTCGTAGTCTTCATTGCCCAACTTCATAAACTTGTGGTCTGACACCTGTTTGTGTGTTGTATCCATGGTGTGCAGATCAGGGGTGACTCTGATCCTGAAGGGGCCCAATGTCATGGCCAACCCCTGTTCAAGATCAACATAACTGAGACAAAACGAAGAGGGCAATCACAGTAGATACCGCATGAATTGGCAGTCTTGTTTTGTAGGCTGCTTGCTTCTACGTGTGTGTAGTCACATTGTACGACTGTGTCAAAGACAGTGGGTATGGAATCTATTTTCCTGTGGCTTAAAATTCTTCTTGCCCACGCCTCTGTATAAAAAGAACTACAAGGGCATTGTGCCCATTCTCTTTCATCAAATTGAACGATACACAAACAGTGTGTTTGCCATGGATTGCTCATCAAAGTCTCAGCTCTCGTTTGTTACTCGATTGGTAGTTGGGATTAGTGCAACTTGTTTCATTTCAAGGATATGGGCAAGAAACAAGCCCAGACACATCATGAAGATGTACATGTGCCCATGCCACAAAGGGCAAGTGATGGGAGACAACATAGTGGAGGCAGACTCAAATGGGGAGGTGATTGATCCGCCTCGTGGTGTCTTCTACGACGCTTTGGATGAACTTATGGATGAGCCATGCTTTGCACGAGCCTATGGCATTCCTATGCCAGGATGTGATGTAGGCCAGCTCTGCCCTGCTTGTGAGGTCATGGCATGGATTACTTCCCAGCCACCCACCTTTCAGAACTGGTTAGTCAGTGGGATTCCTGGGCAATTCATGCTTGTTTAAGTACTATCGTCAACCTGATGTATGGTAGGACAAAACACACATTGAACCACTTTTTATCAGTCATGTTCACATCATTCTTCTCTTGCACTTTGTGTGTGTGAACTTAATGTGACAATGATGGGCACTACGTGTTCAAAAATGACACCAATGGAATGATGTACACAAATATGGTACTTTGCTTCCAGTACATCTTTCTTGTTCCAGGGTGCTGGATGACGAACGGAACCATGTGAAGAATGGGCATCCCATGAATAAAACAAGAAATTTCATTACAAAAGCACCATGGGGTCACATACGCGCCTTTGTCATGGGATGCATCTGCACCCACGGCTGCCAATCACTTTGGGCGAGCACTAGCCTGCTACTTGGGGCCCGCGCACCCATAATCCAACACATGGTGTGAGGACTCGGCGGTGCATGGTCAAACATGGCGTCCCACTGAACCTTCACCTGGCGCCAAGCAGCCTCGGCCTCGTGGCATGTTGGTTTGGGTGCGCATGGAATGTCCACACCCCATGGACCGCGTCGACTGTGTTCGATGCATCCCCAACCGAGCATCGGAGGTAATGGGCGGTCTATAGACATCTGGTCCATGCCAGTCGTCGACAAGTCTGGTCCTATCGCGCAAGTTGCGCGAACAATCGCAAACTCACTAGTGACAGCGGTGGGTTTCTACGATGAACTGGAGTACTTTCAATCGACCAGCAAAGGTTCGCCGCAATGCGTGATGTGCGTGGTGGTGACCCATGTGCCGCACGTTTGACAATCGTCGATGTTCTGACCAATGGCGGTGGTCAGCGGAGTCAGCGTCGTTGTCGTCATGGACTGTACTCCAGGTAACCGATTCGCCAAGTGAATTTTATGGACGCGTAAGACAAACAGTCTTTCACACGTGCATGCGGACGAAGAGTAGGTCGCGTTCGTCAAATGTTTACTATTCGGTTGTAATCAAGATGGGTATGCGATCATTAATTTTATGTAGTGTGGTATGCCGTGTCAAAAGTACTGGACTCAGATATGCCATCTTTAACAAGGCGGACACCAGGTACGCCGATCCAATTTCGAAGTGGTCTGGGTATCCGGTTCCATTTTCAGCAACCGCGGGCACGACAGCTTAAATTTTGGACATGGTGGGTATCTAATGTTTCCGTCCATCACATTAAAGGCCTTGATACTCTCGAAACCCCCCATCTCATCACTGGAGTTTATCGAAGCGACCATCCATGGTTAAATCACATGCACCGCTTATATCAAGCTTTGCTTATTCCTTTTTCTTTTTTAACACAGTCACGTGCATGCACTCGTTGGTTTCGACACATGTCATTTAAGTACACTTACTCCTCACTACAGTTTACTTAAGTGTTCCGTTAAACCACATCATCTAATTTTGCGCATATTCTCTCTGTTCACCATCTACGTTACGCTTAGTGAAACACTAAGAAAACAGAGGTTTACGTAACATTTGTTTCTGGTTAGGGGGTGAAGTTGATTCTAAGAGTTGGGAGGTAACGTGTTGGTGACATCGCTGGGCTCGGGAGCATGTTGGGATTTAGCCAAAGAGTGGAGGCATTTCGTAAGTTCGCCGTTGTTGGACCCATGGATCCCCTCACGAGTGGGCCCTCACATACCCACACTCATCTTGTTCCCTTCCTGGCGTTCGTCGTTCACAAGCCATGGGGTCACGGGGCTCAGGATCCCATGAAGGTGGTGGTGGTGGCGTGAAGGGCAGTATTCACGCCGGATGCAAGCACCCTCCCTCTTCCCTCTCGTCGCTTCAATGTTCTGCCACGCTTGAAGAAGAGGAGGAAAACGTGTCTCTTACTATCGGTGACTCAGACTTCGAATCAAGGGATGATTCACGGCTGGCAGCCAAGCCCTCGTCCGCAGCACCACCCGCCAGCCCAGCAGGCGCTGCCACGTCACGTCTGATTGGCTGCTCAGTAGCTGCTGCCGAGTCAACAGGGCGCATGCTGAGCCAGGGCGGTGCACGTCCCATGCACCCATCCCATGACGCACATCCCATGCACCGGGGCACGCCATTGGCCATGACGCGAGGGAAGCAG
>SZWC01006190.1:75951-86805 GCA_023375785.1 Penium margaritaceum
GGCATCGTTTGCAGACTTGTTGCAGTAGGGCGCATCCGTGAGGACATTTTGGAGTACAAGAAGAAGATGGAAGCCATGTCAGGGGAGGGCGCACTGGAGAAGGAGCAGAGAGCAGTGATGGAGGAGATGGCCATCAAAGCTCTGAGGTGAGTGGGAACAAAAGACGAGGGTTGGAGGGGGCTGGGGGTGGGAGGATGTATTATGTGTCGTGCAGGGATAATATTCGCCTCTCTTCCATTTGTGTTTTAATTGCCCTACAGTGCAATGTGGTACATTACAAGTAGCAATTGAAATCCTTTCTGGTGCTTTTGTTGTCATCTATGGTCGCTGTGTTGCAGGCGCTACTGCTTCCTCATCGTGTTCCGCGCTTACCTGTTTGCGCAAGCAGCCAAAGACCAGCAGGATGGCAGCTGTGGTGCAGCGCAGCCTGGAGCCCAGGGCGAAAAGTGGGAGAAGTTCGCAGATTGGGTGAAAAACAGGCCTGAAATTGGCCATCTCTGCCAGCACCTGGTGCTGGAGTAGACTTTGGGTTGGGTTCCATTTACTGTCTAGATGCTGGGTTGTAATGAGAAATGCTAAGAGTTGAACACACGGTAGAACTCACCTGTCACAAACTTTAAGTGTACCTTTTTGCACTCAGCATAAATCAGATGATAGCTGCCTCATTCATGCTATGTTTCCTCAATGGAAGATGACACATTCCCTAGCACATACCCCACATTTTCAAGTTCAAACCTAATTTAAGCAGTGGCAAAAGATGGAAGGGTCACACACCAACTGTAACAGCAGTCCCAACCAAAATTCAACGCGCCTAGGCAAAGCACGTACAGCCAGTGAAGAAACTTGTCCAAAAAGACCACCTTGTGTATAGTATATGTACCACGTCCACTGTTGTATACGTTGGCAACCACGATCAATGCACACTGTTCTCCAGAGGGTTATGCCCAGTTCAGTTGGTTTAGATAACTTTGGATAGCATGGAGGTTGGAGCACAGAATACTCACTACATATCATATTTGGTAAGTTCACAGCTTCACGCTGTTGAACAACCCTAGGGTAGTACTAACATAGCTTTAGAAAAAAGTGGATACCATGTACCCTGAATACTTCTCCTCCAGATAAGACCATTGAATGGAAATTTCAGCAGACAGGTCTCAACTGAGCTTGTCAAAATCAGCTCGGAATAAGCACGGAAAGTGTACTGTAGAGCAGTTCCAGACAAAATCCCTCTTTCAGTTTGCTTTGGTCAGACTCTTGATGGACATGTGACAGTGTGGTTGGACAGCCTTCAGCCACTCCGCACTTCCAGCTACAGCTTGAGGAAGTTCCAGTTGCAGCTTGGTCTGAGGTGCTGCACCATCACGCAACAGTCAGAAAAGCCCACTGGTGAGTAAGGATGTATGGGACAGGCAGACAAAACATTCCACACCCCACCAGCAAAGTTTTTCCCCTAGACCTCCTGTGCCTGCAGTGGGCTCAGACCCTTAGATTCCGCCATCAGATTGCGCTCAGATGGTCGTCACAGATTGCTTTGTGATGGAAAGTTTTTCGTCACCGCCCACTGGACAAGGAAGAACAGCACAGTCACATTGGCTGCCTGCACTGATGGCTTGAAACTGGCCACGGCCGATCCTTTTATGCAAGTTGAGAGCACCACTGACCGACACAAAATCTCATTTCGAGGGGCTGCAAGAAGGGCACAAGGCTGGGGGGGCTCAGACCCTTAGATTCCGCCATCAGATTGCGCTCAGATGGTCATCGGATTGTGATGAATCTCTTTCATCATCACCCCCAACAGCTATGGCCTCGTGACCAAAATGCAAGAGAAGGCACATGGAGNTGCAGACAAAAGAAATGAAGAGAACCTTCACGACTCTGGAGCAGCTACAAAGCAGTCTTCAACGTCCAGGTGTTCCAAGTGTACTCCCAAGACCAAGACTCAATTCCCAGGACTGTTGCTACCACTGCACATGCCTCAGAAAGAGAGTTGAAGAGATTTGAGTCTCACAGCACCCGTCCAAAGGAGAGAGCGCTCAGATAACCGTCTCATCACAGGCAGCAGCAACAGTGGCAGCAGTAACAGCTGCAGGGCTGCAAGCTTAGGCAAGCATGACAAATGGCACAGGCAGCGATCAGAGAACTTTGAAGACATTAAAATATATGAGATGATCATTGCATCCCACTCCAGTCACTCAGCAGAACTATGTGCAGAAACACACTGTCTCATCCTCTCGCTGCCGCCATGCTTCTGGCCATTGCCAGTGTAGATGAGTAGACTCTGGCAGTATCGCATGGGGAGGGGATAAACATTGATATTGGAGCACACCAGTCCTATCAGCCACGGCATCAGGGGCTTACCTCCGCAAGCTCCGAACAGCAGAGCAGGTGTCCACTCATGTCACAGTTCCTGCCACGCTGTCATAGACGACAACGAACACAGAGGAAGGCAAACAGGAGGAAGATGAACATCAGAAGAATGTGGTGGACGCTTCACCAAAACAGGACATGGCAAATGAGTATCTGGAGTCAAGAAATTTTCGTCCTTGCATCTGTCCACACTTCCAAAAACTGGGACGTGCATTCAACATTTCTCCACAGCCACGGAAGGACAGTCCCAACAGGAATACAACACACTGTGATATGACAGCTGATGCTCTCCATGGATTTTGCCAAGCATCGGCTTCTTTAGTCCTCTCAGACAAATGCCTCGGTTGACTTCAGAGCACCGTATGCAACGCACAGACAGTGCACACATTCGGCTACCAGAGTGCAAACCCGGGGCATGCACACCACACCAGCAGAACGCTGGAAGAGGGGCAGCCAACAGGAGAGCACAGCAGGCCAAAGGCTCAGTCTCGTCATCTGTTTTGTCATCACTGAGGCAGCAGGGTGCAACCATTCGCTATCCTCCACAGCCATTGCTCAAGCACACAGCGCAGCCAGCAGACCACTTTCACTGTCATACAACTGGCCAGCAGGCTTTGAGGTCAACATTTTAGCACATGCTTGGAGTGGAGGAGGGGGGCACAAGTCAGGTCATGCAGTGCTGCATTCATGCAACCATGCAGTCGAGCAGTCATAGAGTCGTGCAGTCAGAGACCCATCATGACACAGAATCGCTCTCACTAGAACACACATCACGGCTGGTCAGCAAGTTTGAGGCATTTTGTTGCCATCATCGCGGCAGCAGATCAATCTCCCTGTTTGAGAAAGGGAGTGCTGTTTGCTGTCATCACTCCAGCCACNTCAGAGACCCATCATGACACAGAATCGCTCTCACTAGAACACACATCACGGCTGGTCAGCAAGTTTGAGGCATTTTGTTGCCATCATCGCGGCAGTAGATCAATCTCCCTGTTTGAGAAAGGGAGTGCTGTTTGCTGTCATCACTCCAGCCACCACAGTGGGGAAAAACATGACATGTGAAGCCTACAAGAGCCTCGTCCAGGTGGTCTACTTGTAACGGAACAGGCTTCACGTGTCCCAGTACATACTTTCAAGAGTTGCCATGGCACAGCCCGAAAAGAACAGCAGCAGGGAGGGCACAGAAAACAAACCAGACCAGGGGTAAGCAACACCAAACAGTTCTCACCTTGCCAAGGTAAGGCTTCCGTGAGTGATGTAGTGAACCGGTGCTTCACTCCATCAGTAGTGTTGCAAGCAGCCTGCATGGGTGGAACACGGGTTGAGTCCAAGACTCTGTACAGACTTGTACAACAAAAGAGTGCTTCTCGAAGGCTTTGTACAGGCTTGTTACGGGAAAGCAATGAAAAGAAGACTTCGGACCGCAAAGACTTGTTATTTTCCTCTGTTCACTCTAGTCAATGTGCATTGCAACGTATCCTCCCCGTACAAATCAAAGCACCTGGTCCATGACACATTCCGCCCAGAAGGGAGGGGGGAAAACTGCCATAGGCCTGCGAGACTGCGTGGCCAAGAGAGCATTTTGTTGCAGTGGAGCAGCAAGTCACAAAGCATTTCGCTCCCAATAATTCGTGAGCCATTTCACGGCCAATCGGAGGTCATCCAGGCTACGACTCAACAGTGGAAGCTGTGCCTCTTCGCCGTCTGGGGACCCAAAAAGCTCCATGGTGAAAAAGGAAGCTCGGGGAAGAGAGGGCGTATGTCAGGGGCTCCGAAATGATGGCATGAAAAACGATGTGCTGAGACTGTCTCTACTTCGAGCAGAAAAATCTATGAGATGGATGACCCGGCAGCAAGGCAGACTTGCCAACTTTACAAGGAAACCTTAGGAGGACCCATCTGGGTGAGTACGGAAAGTCTACTCGAATGCTCTCTTCAGTTCAGGTCTCCAAATCGCTTTCCGCAATGTACCAATTGGCACAGCTCAGAAGAACGAAAGTATTTGTTTGCTCATCATGAGAGAGCGTGCTGAAAAGTCCTGAAAAGATAAACATACGGGGACATGAGAGAGCCAGAAAAGTTCACAAGGCAATCTCTTGGTTGGATCAGCCGCCACCACCACATCCAAAGCGGCTCTCAAAGCACTTGTGGCGGGGGCACAACCTAGGACCGTATTCTTTCAGGTCCGTTGGACCAATGGCAACCAGCCAGCCAACGTCGCCGTCGAGAAACCCACGTGCTGTCAGAACAACTGCTCTCTCATCCGCTGCTACTCGTAAGAGAAGCAGCGTAGGAAGGTGTCCTAAGATTTGAGTGAATATCTCATCACACAGCACCCACGGGCGGGAGGTCGACAAGCAAACGCTAGCTGGCTAAGTCGTTGAAGCAGGAACCAATGCTGAGCTTGGAGACTAGACCTGCACGATGTGGTGCTTTCTTGGTGTTCTTGGTTGAAGGCACCAAAGAACCGTCCAACGACAGATTTGAAGAAAACAAAACTGGGGGTCAGAAAGATAACGCAGATAGATGTTGCAGTCATGGCAGAATCCTGCTCCTTTCAAGTGTTGGAAAGTAAGGTTTCCTCATTCCCCCACAAAGACATGACGTGACGAAGAAACCAGACTGTAGCCGCTTCGTACTTTAGGGAGTCAGAAAGAACGCAGCAGCGACTCTCATGGCCAATAAGACATGGCTCTTCGTGCAAACAGGAATCATCATGCTCCCTAACACACGACCATGGATCCGTGCCATTGGCCCGCAGACACAATGCCTGACAGGAATACTGGGAACAGACATGTTCCAAACACATCCAGGTAACTAATCACACTCTCCCGTATAGCAGCACTATCTTAGGAGTCAGAAGGAAGGCAGTAGAGATGGGTTGGCTCCTCACTCCTCCCTTGGCTTGCAAGGAAGCTCAGAAGCGCATTCCACTTCTTCATCACTCTCCTACCCTAGTACCGGCTACAAGAAAAAGACCNTTTGAGTGAATATCTCATCACACAGCACCCACGGGCGGGAGGTCGACAAGCAAACGCTAGCTGGCTAAGTCGTTGAAGCAGGAACCAATGCTGAGCTTGGAGACTAGACCTGCACGATGTGGTGCTTTCTTGGTGTTCTTGGTTGAAGGCACCAAAGGACCGTCCAACGACAGATTTGAAGAAAACAAAACTGGGGGTCAGAAAGATAACGCAGATAGATGTTGCAGTCATGGCAGAATCCTGCTCCTTTCAAGTGTTGGAAAGTACGGTTTCCTCATTCCCCCACAAAGACATGACGTGACGAAGAAACCAGACTGTAGCCGCTTCGTACTTTAGGGAGTCAGAAAGAACGCAGCAGCGACTCTCATGGCCAATAAGACATGGCTCTTCGTGCAAACAGGAATCATTATGCTCCCTAACACACGACCATGGATCCGTGCCATTGGCCCGCGGACACAATGCCTGACAGGAATACTGGGAACAGACATGTTCCAAACACATCCAGGTAACTAATCACACTCTCCCGTATAGCAGCACTATCTTAGGAGTCAGAAGGAAGGCAGTAGAGATGGGTTGGCTCCTCACTCCTCCCTTGGCTTGCAAGGAAGCTCAGAAGCGCATTCCACTTCTTCATCACTCTCCTACCCTAGTACCGGCTACAAGAAAAAGACCCCTGGAGACGGGAGTTATGAGCCAGGGAAGTGAAGATGCAGACGATGCTGCGGACAGAAAAAAGTAAGCACCTTCTTCAGAAAAAGGCGGAGAGCGACATGGCACCACTGTCCATTCGTTCGGATCCCGCCATCTTGGATGACGTGTCAAACTCAGATTGGCACCAACACCTGCATCGAACATGAGAAAGCACATGTGGACCACGATGAAAGGCAGCCAAGTTTCGAACACAACCCGTGATTGGTTGGGGGGCCTTCATTGTCTGGCCCGTAGTGCTTAGACTTTGAAGCCTGAACGACCGGAGAGTAGGCAGAAAGTGCCAAGAGCGTCCTGCCTATGAATACGGCCCATTTGGCCAGGCTCGAACTCAATATGCACAGGAAGTTGAGACAAATGTGGCAGAGACTATTGAGACGCCGCACATCTGACCGCTTCGCAAAGCAGCGCACGGAATCTCACCCAGTCCAGCCAGGTCTGATATCCTCGGCAACAAAGGGACAGCACACTCCACAACGGTTCAGGAGTCACTGTACGGAGAAATGGCCGAGGGAAGTGTCAGCTGCTTTCCATACATCAGGCCATGGCACTGTAACGCGTCCGGCGGACACCACTGATGTCACAGGGGAGATGTCCTGACATCCCAACGAAATGTGCAGAAGAGTCACGGAGCAGGAAAGCTCGCCTCGTGCATGAGTATAATGGAAAAGCGTTGACGGGGAGAGCAGCAAAGCGAACCAGAGTTGGTCGATTTAGTGGGCACGATACAAAAGCAGTCCTCAGCCACCGTCTGAGAGAGGTGGCAAAATCTTCCCCACGGAGAGGTCAGAATTAGCATGGTGTACATTTGGGCATCACTGGACCGCGCTATCAAAGCCCTGGAGTCGTTTCTCGTTGGAGTGAAGGGGAAGGACGAGGAGGATTAGGACAAGGATGCAGGGCTAATCATACTCGAGCTACCAACTCGGAAAGCATTGAAGCTGGAAAAGCCTTCAAGGAAGTAGCCGAAAGAACATATCAGTTTGGACAAAGGAGCATGGAAGTCTCGCGGGTAACGGGGCAAGAGAAATTGGACCAGACAAACGCCTTACCTTTTCGCTACAGGTCGAATTCAGTCCAACTCTGCACATGGCGATGTCGCTCTGCCTCGCGACGCTCCATNAAAGCTCGCCTCGTGCATGAGTATAATGGAAAAGCGTTGACGGGGAGAGCAGCAAAGCGAACCAGAGTTGGTCGATTTAGTGGGCACGATACAGAAGCAGTCCTCAGCCACCGTCTGAGAGAGGTGGCAAAATCTTCCCCACGGAGAGGTCAGAATTAGCATGGTGTACATTTGGGCATCACTGGACCGCGCTATCAAGGCCCTGGAGTCGTTTCTCGTTGGAGTGAAGGGGAAGGACGAGGAGGATTAGGACAAGGATGCAGGGCTAATCATACTCGAGCTACCAACTCGGAAAGCATTGAAGCTGGGAAAAGCCTTCAAGGAAGTAGCCGAAAGAACATATCAGTTTGGACAAAGGAGCATGGAAGTCTCGCGGGTAACGGGGCAAGAGAAATTGGACCAGACAAACGCCTTACCTTTTCGCTACAGGTCGAATTCAGTCCAACTCTGCACATGGCGATGTCGCTCTGCCTCGCGACGCTCCATGATGACTGCGTTGCTGGCAATCGTCACGCCAAGAGCGGAGGCAAACAGGGAAGCGCGCTGTGCGGCCATGCCGGCCAGGCCTACTGCTTCGTCAGGACCAGTTTTAGCCTCAGATGGAGCACTTCCCTAACCCAGGGAACGATCCGCGGGACGTGCACCACTCAGAAAAAATTGTGGGCAGCTATCCCAAAAACACCGCTAGCGAGAACTTCTCATCACCTCTGAAGCATGAATTGACACTACATTCCCGTGAACTTGAGACAAGCACACGTTCGCACAGCTCGGGCCATTTGATGGACAAGAACAAGTGTCGCTGCCGCATCTGTTGTCGCGCGGTCTGGACACTAGTCCCACCGTTGAACACCGACCACCACTGCAGGAGGCCATTGTCACCGTATCACCAGCCTCAGCACTCCAGAAGTAAAATCTACTGCCTCAGCGTTCCGATGTGCAGCCACTCAAGCCACCGCTTGTCGCCCTCGGGGAGGCAAGAGGAGGCATCTGCGGAAGCGGACAAGGGGAACACTGCGCGGGAAAAACGAGGTGGTGACCGCCCACGTCATCAATGTTCCGACCGTGCGATGGGGCCTAAGGTCGNCCATTTGATGGACAAGAACAAGTGTCGCCGCCGCATCTGTTGTCGCGCGGTCTGGACACTAGTCCCACCGTTGAACACCGACCACCACTGCAGGAAGCCATTGTCACCGTATCACCAGCCTAAGCACTCCAGAAGTAAAATCTACTGCCTCAGCGTTCCGATGTGCAGCCACTCAAGCCACCGCTTGTCGCCCTCGGGGAGGCAAGAGGAGGCATCTGCGGAAGCGGACAAGGGGAACACTGCGCGGGAAAAACGAGGTGGTGACCGCCCACGTCATCAATGTTCCGACCGTGCGATGGGGCCTAAGGTCGATAGAGAATGGCTTCTAACNGGACAAGAACAAGTGTCGCCGCCGCATCTGTTGTCGCGCGGTCTGGACACTAGTCCCACCGTTGAACACCGACCACCACTGCAGGAGGCCATTGTCACCGTATCACCAGCCTCAGCACTCCAGAAGTAAAATCTACTGCCTCAGCGTTCCGATGTGCAGCCACTCAAGCCACCGCTTGTCGCCCTCGGGGAGGCAAGAGGAGGCATCTGCGGAAGCGGACAAGGGGAACACTGCGCGGGAAAAACGAGGTGGTGACCGCCCACGTCATCAATGTTCCGACCGTGCGATGGGGCCTAAGGTCGATAGAGAATGGCTTCTAACCGGTTCATTCAGGAGATGCATCGATCCACAGGAAAACCTGAGCAAGAAGTCACCACAACCCAGATCATAAGCAATGGTTCTTCCTGTTCAATGCATGCTCCTCTTTTTAAAATATCCTTCCATTCATGAGTACATGGAAATATTTTAAGTCATCCCATTGTACAAATTTCTTGGGAATATTTTACACCCATGGTTGATTAGTTTTTCCTAACCGATAATGAATAACTTCAAACCTTTGACAAATATTTCATAGCCTTCCGCGCGCAATCCAAGCCTCGAGCGTTTCAGGGATTATTGAACCTTCCTAACGGATTCTAAAGCAATGGTGGTTCATGTGCACAACGTGGAGACATTGATTTTTATTATCTGAGACCATGTACCATGGGCGTATGGGTGCATGGGTGTGTGCACAAGTTTCATGGTTGCATGAGAGCATGGAAAAATGGACATTGGGTGCACGGAAATGGACCATAAGTTTTGGGGGTCATGGTCCATGGGTGCATGGTGTTTTCTGGGACAACCCCTGCCTATGTAGGCAATTGAAGATACAATGGGTCCTCTTGGGTTATGAACTAATCCATATGTTCAAAGGTAAGTTGAAACTGTAGAATAATATTCAGCATGATTTTGCATCTTTAACTTCCCCACTTCCTTCAAAGGCTTTGCAATGCCTTCCTCGAAGCAAGGGTCCATGGTGGGGNTCGAGCGTTTCAGGGATTATTGAACCTTCCTAACGGATTCTAAAGCAATGGTGGTTCATGTGCACAACGTGGAGACATTGATTTTTATGATCTGAGACCATGTACCATGGGCGTATGGGTGCATGGCTGTGTGCACAAGTTTCATGGTTGCATGAGAGCATGGAAAAATGGACCTTGGGTGCACGGAAATGGACCATAAGTTTTGGGGGTCATGGTCCATGGGTGCATGGTGTTTTCTGGGACAACCCCTGCCTATGTAGGCAATTGAAGATACAATGGGTCCTCTTGGGTTATGAACTAATCCATATGTTCAAAGGTAAGTTGAAACTGTAGAATAATATTCAGCATGATTTTGCATCTTTAACTTCCCCACTTCCTTCAAAGGCTTTGCAATGCCTTCCTCGAAGCAAGGGTCCATGGTGGGGAAATGGTCACTGTATGCACTTCAGATGCGAAAGCATTCCTCGAGAAACCAAGAGGTTAACAGAAAGCAAATTCACACTTGCCCTCATGTTTTCCTTGTTGCATTCATGCAAGTGTGCATATGCAAGGATGGGCAATGCGAAAAGGAATGCATGTTTGCAAATGAAGGTGCTGATAGAAAAGAGGCAAGAAGGAAAAGACACCCAATTGCCAAGGGGGGAGATGGAAAGCGACGGGGAAGTGGGGGAGGGACATGCCCCTCTTCTACTAGTAGATTACCCATATAGAACAACACATTGATCGCATGGTCAACATGGTGACGCTGCATTGGACGAGTCATCTTCTCACCTTGAAATGGATGAATTGTCTCACACACAAAGAAGGAAAAAGGCTATTAAACAATACATGTGAGTTTTCGTGTTGTAAATGGGAAAGGGGAGGATGGTTTTTCAAACGAGGAGAGAGAGGGCAAGGACGATGAAGAGGCGAAAGGCACGGGAAAAAGTAGTAAGAGAGTAGGAGGGAGAGGGAGAGATGAGAGAGAAGAGCACGGGAGAGAGGGAGGGAGGGAGTGGGGAGATAAGGTAGAGAGAGGAGGGGGGAGGAGAAGCAGAAAGAGAGGAGGATGAAGGGAGAATGGAAGAGAGGGAGGGAGAGGGGTGGAGAGAGAGGGAGAGGGGGAGAGAGAGAGAGAGAGAGAGAGAGAGAGAGAGAGAGAGAGAGAGAGAGAGAGAGAGAGAGAGAGAGAGAGAGAGAGAGAGAGAGAGAGAGAGAGAGAGAGAGGGAGAGAGAGAGAGAGAGAGAGAGAGAGAGAGAGA
>SZWC01006191.1:14221-30049 GCA_023375785.1 Penium margaritaceum
GAGAGAGAGAGAGAGAGAGAGAGAGAGAGAGAGAGAAAGAAATGAATAGAGATAGAGATAGTGGGGGGGGAAGAAATCTATAAGAGGAAAAAAAGGAATAAAAGAGTGAACAAGAAGGGAAATTTTTGTCTTATGTATTTTGAGAAATTTAGATAAAATTTCAATGGAATACACTTTAAGTTAGTATTCATCAAGACGTGTAGAAATGTTTTTGGTTATAGACAATTAAATGAGCCCATCACTTATTATTTATAAAATGTTATTCATGTAAGCCTTTCATTTCTCATGTATAACCTCTCTGCATCAGTTATAAATCTACAATAGGAACATTTAGGAATTCAGTTTTCCTTGTATTTTCGCCCTTCTCACTTCCTATGGTGAGAAACTATTTCTACAAATATCTCGACTCCCCTTCCCCCACAAAAATAACCTTGCATTGTTTTCCATCATTCCTAACTTAACTATAGGAAATACAAGTCTTGAATCTTGATTTATTTTCTATATTTGACATTCAATAAATGTTTAACAGTGTTTTGTATCAATTTTTGTATGAATTCTTATGTTGACATACTTAATGATCATTCTTATCAAGACGATCTCATTATAATGTGCAAAACGTATACATCCTTCTGGAACACGAAATGCTTACACACAAACATCAACGCATAAAGTGGGGTATCACAACACATTTCGAACCATTTTCACATGTTTTTTCAAACCAACCCATGTTTGGCCTTCTGACTGAAGATTCTCTTGTTTCTGACAAGAGGACTGAGCAAAGTACCATACAATTTCGAATCCTAAAATGTTTTTCACATAAACAATAAGGAAGGAACAAATTTATCCTTCATCATGATTGCACAAAAACACCTTTCTTCCTCAACGTATCTTACACCACTGCTTCTTTATCATGAAAACCTAATTTAAGCACAACCAAAAGCAACATTTTGTGTTCTAGACAAAATCAATGTTGTCAAATTAAAAAATGATCCAGAGTAATAAGGTTTACAATATCTGTTTCCAAACATGAATTTAATCAAATTCAATCTAAATTCTACTCAAAATAACTCTTTTGCTTTCAAACACCAGTGAAAGATCATTCTAGTTGTTAAAGAATAAAAATGGACGTAGGAAAAATGTGAAAATGAAATTTCCATCATAATGTTTTCTCTTTATTACCCTTCAATAAACGTAAGTTTTAAGTATAATGATGTGTTTTTATTTTGACTTGCATTCCAAAATGTTGATTTTCATCATTGAATTAAAAGCAATTATTCTTCTCTTATTATTTTTAAACTTTTACGTATCCTTTTAATCTACGTACAAGCACATAACTTTGCATTATACAAACAAAGCTTGTGGAAAGCTCATTCCAAAATGCTAACAATCCAAACAATCATCTTCAAATTTTCAACAAAGGGGTGTTTGTGGAGTCTAGGAAGGGCTAGGTTCCTTGCTATAGAGACCGTTGTATTTGGAGAGGAAGTATAGATAAAATGAAGAGCTGGGACTGGGAGAATGCTGGGACTGAATGATTGTAGTTGATCACAACTATAATATAAGAAATAACAAAACAAACACAACTTAGCCATAGACTAACTCTGGACTCTCATGCCTAGACACGGCAGCTAACCCACTGGTGGGTAACGACTAGCAAGAAAGTTGTAACACATTAGCTTATGTCTTAGACGTAGTCCGGTCACCTCTTCTAGGTAGTCAAGCATTCAGGAAGTGAAGGGCGTCCTCTTGCCTAGGCTAGCAGACTGCTGCAAGGCTTACTTGAGTCTTAGGAACAATTTCTACAAAATCGTTACCTCACGTCATGTCAAGAACTGGTGGAAGCAGCAATCGTAGAATGTAGACGGAATGCTAGGTGATGACTGACTTGTTGTAAAGACCGTCACACACGCTAACTTATCTAGTAGGTTACTGGCAGGTTGACATGAGTCCAAGCTGATAGAAGCTTTCGACTAGGAACCTACGTATAAGCCCCTCTAGTAGCTCCTACTACTTAGTCATGCATTTTTGTGTTGATGTAGAGCGGTCCCCACTTGAGACTTTGCATGTGACATATGGCGTGCATGCATGCATAGATGTGAAGCCTTTGCCACTCTAGGCCTTACATGTTTCTGAGACACGTTGATGTAGCATTTGATGTAACGCGGTCAACACTACCCTGTCAAGTGTAACCCCACCCTCACAAGTCTTAGCGTAGATACTTGTAGCGCGGAATCGCACTACACAAATACTGACTAGTCATGGTCAGCATACATGAAGAGCCTTGCTCTCCATGGAACACATATTATTTTGAATCTCTATGGTCCATTCCCTCCATGGACCTAGATTCTAGAATCAAATCTGACCTCTACAAGCGTAGAAAATCTGCGCCTTTGAACCCGGAAAACTTTTTAAAGAATCATTCCCTAACTCCTTGCAAGCTCTCATGATTTTCCTTCAAGGTTTTGATGTAACTGAAACCCTTGAGGAGCAGTAATCGTCACCTCTAACATTCCCCCTTGATTGGTGCACAAAAGAGATTATAGTTCTTGGTGAAGAAATTGTTTACGTCGCGTGTCTCCTAAAGGGTTTTGATGAAAGAAGAAATTTCTGTTACTTCCTTGGAGTCAAAAAACTTAACAGGAGATTTTTCGATGATCTCGAGCTCAAAGACAACAAGCTCGTCCTTGTCTACCATGACAGGGGTTCCTTGAGGGTAGTTTGTTGATTCTAGAGGTTACTACTTGGCTTTCTCTGCCATTTTTGCCATTAAAAAAAATGGTGGCACCTCAAATCAATTAGGTCAAATTGTAGTGACTTCTCTTCGAAGAAAATGTGTAAGCGCGTTTTTGGGACATGCTGTTGTATGGTGGGGCGCGACGCTTGACTTGCCCGTCACTTAGAGGCTTCTTCGCTACTTTCTACTGTGTGGAGACGTCGTTGGGAGAAGATAAAAATACGTTTCTCCTCCCACCTAACGTTCTCGTGTACCCGGATGTGTATAAATCTCCATTTCTCTGTTGCCAACATCATTTATGTTTTCAAGTGTGCGAAGTTGGTGTTGCACAGCTTTACTAAAGATGTGCACAATCTTGGAAGCTGTAGCAGGATTCAAAGTCGTGTTACTAGCTAGTCGCTTGCTAGAATTCTGTTTGCCCTCACCTATAGTGCTTGTCGAGTGAGAAAATCACACCAAACTCTTAGCTCTCACTTCACGTGCTTTTCCTTAGCTTGCTCTTGACGTTTTGTCCGAAATTGGAGAGCTGTTTGTTGGCACGCTTAGAAGGCGTAGTCTTGCTTGCTCACCACTTTGCAAGGAAGCTAGTTTGATTGCTCGTTGCCTACCGTGGCGGCATGTAACTACGTTGCCGAGCCTTCCTTCATGGAAAACCCACGGCTTACTGTTTTCCATACCCCTCTCACAGCTCCTCCCCTTACGTTTGCAGCACGTGTTCTGCTACAAAGGTATGCTGTGCTTACTCGGTATGGATGCTACTTCAATCGCACCCTCTTTTCATGAGAAGTGTGGTCATGACCCCTTTTCTGCTTTATTTTCCTAGTCCACACTGCCAAATGTTTGTTTTTCTTCCAGGAGTGAAACGGAACACCAAAAGAACAATTTTCCATAAATGATGGAGACTGAAGTAGGGTTTAACCAAGCAAGGGACTGAAGTGGGTGGTTTAAGTTTCTGGTTGACCGGGAGGAAAAGCAATTTATTTACAGAAAGATACTAAGGGAAGACAACTGTGAGTTTTTCCAATTTCACACGAACACTGAACGTGAGTAGGTCGATTTGAAATGAAAGAACTTAAAGTGTTGCTCAACATTTTTCTGCTATAGGTGGATTTTCTTGTCGCCTCTGGATCTTTGGTGCATGCTCCACAAAAATTGTCATGTGCATCATGAGGCACAAACCTCCTTTATTCATTATGTAGCGATCGTCGATGGCCTTGGTGCACGTATTTGACTGTTTTGTGTCCCTAGGTTACCCTTCTTCAATGGATACAACAAGTGGGCACTACGTGTAAGTCCAAATTGCCCCATGCACCTCTGAAATATATCCTTTCGGACAATTTTGGTCAAAAATGTACTACTTACTATGTTTCTGGAAAAAGCTTAAGGATGATCGTAATCATCACCTTCCAGGGAATCGAAGGGTTGGCATGTAAATGTGCTTTGTCACCCCTTAGACTTTAGTACAGTTTGTGAGGTCAATGCCTAGTTTTTGTCGATGTAAAATGTTGTTGGACCATGTTAAGAAAAACAAACTTCATGAAGGAGGTTCCTCCAGTAGGTGACCGCCAACGAGGTTCCTCCAGTAGGTGACCGCGACATACTAAGCTTTGACTAAACTATGTGTGATAATGCTCTCTTTCATTCTTGACCACCAAACATCCATTCCGGCAAGGAAAGAAACAAATCTTGTGGTGCTATGGCAATCCTCCTTTAGTCCTCCAAAATCTCCATCCACAAAGCAGCTCAGATTCAAGTTGGATGACAAATCTCAGAACAACCTAGCGTCTAATGTAGACTGGAGGTACGCAAGAGCACATTCCAGCTCCTTACTAGCCCTTTCATTACACGTCTCATTTCCATGTGCCAAGCTACTTGCCGCAAACTACACGTCTGGTTGAGTGTAACTTGCAATATGTACTAGAGAACAGACTGTACTCCAAATGTCAGTCTCAACTCTCCCCCTTAGTCCTTAATGGATTAGTTGCTACTGCATTACGGGAGTCGAAACGTCAAGATTAGGGATGTTTGATCCTTCAAAGACTTTGGCTACATAAGATTGCTAAGACAGCTTGAGTGTGCATTTGGAACGGATGCGACTGATATTCATGCCGAGGTTCTACTCAAACCTTGGCATCAAGGTCACATTGAACTCTTGTGCCATAGCACAAACTGTTGTTCAGATGAAGTTAGGCGGTTTGCTGATGATCAAAATGTGATCAAAGTAAACAAGGACAAAACAGTTTGGACGATTGTCATTTGCTTGTTGATGTAGGAACAAGCGGTCATGAAAGGCTGATGGATGGAACTCCAAAGACTCAAGGAGACTTTGCAGATTGCAACATCGAAGAAGAAAACTTTGCTTCAATCCGTACAAACTCTTCGCAAGCTTGCACATTCTTCCACTACGGTCATCATATCTTTTTTGGCTACTTTATTTAGACCACAGTGTCCATTTCTCCATGCACAAAGGTGTTCTTCATGTCGAGCTGCTGCACATGGTATTCCTTTACTACTACAATAGCAAGCATGGTACGCGCTTTAATATAACAACTAACAGGTGCATAGGTTTTGAAAAACTTCTTGCCTTGCACCGACACGAACCCCTTTGCAACCAGGTGCACCTTGAATTTTTTGTTGCTGTCATCTGCCTTTGTCTAAACCCTAAACAACCACTTCACACCAATAGGCATTGAGCTAGATGGTAGCTCTGTTAGATGCCAATTTTCTTGGCCCATGACACTCTTGTGTTCTTCATCTAACGCTACTTTCCCATCTGCTACAAACTTGCCTATAAGGGCTTCCTTGAGTGACTTCCGCTTGGGCGATAGTGCAAATGAGGTTTTGGAAGGAAGAGCTATCACATGCGTTGGTGTGAAGTTGACATGTATCTCATCTTTCTTAGTTTATACTATGCATGCTGTAATGGCCATGTTGCATTCTCCTTCATTCTCCTTGTGCTTTTCTTCCATCTATTGTTGTAGTAAGCACGTGAAGTGCCGGCATTCAATTGTGCCATAGTAATTCTTCAGCCTCGTTGCCTAGCACCATCTTGCGTCGCCATAGGATGCTGTTCACCATGGCCTAAAACGACCGCCTCTTGATGAGCGGCGATGCATTTGTCATGGTGAGTCACGAGGGGCACACTCATGCAAACCGCCTCTCCACTCGCTTGATCTAGATCCCTCGTGGTGAGTGGATCTTAGTCTCCTACTTCGTCTTTGATTGACTCCAAAAATGATTCGTAGAATGACTTGAGGAGGTGTGGTGCAGTCTACCTCTTGGCATCTCACCCTTGAAATGTCAGATGCTCCAAGAATATAGCATCATGACTAGTGATGATACGTAAGGTGTTGATTTTGTAGAACTCCTAACCTTTCATGCTAGTGCTCTGTCCGACAAACATGCGCCAAGTAGCTTTGTCCGCAAGCTTTCTACGACGTTCCTTTGGGACATGAAGAAGCACCATTTAGCGGAACATTCAAAGCATGGTGATTTGTGGCTTGTAGTCATGCCATCAATCAATTGGAGTCATTACTGGTAAGGCCATATGCGGTACACAATTCTGCAACCAAACTGCTTGCTTTCAAGCATACGAACACCAAGAGTTGACCAGCTATGCTCCTAGTAGCATGGATTTGAATGTCTCCTGAAAGGCGTGATTTACCCTTTTTGCGACACCATTTTCATGCGGGTTATATGGTGCAAAGATCTGCTGCACGATGCCCATATCCCAAACTTGCGACATGAATTATGTGTTGCTATACTCGCCAACATTGACGGAGCATAGAAATTGCAGCATCTTCTTGCTTTACCTCTCTGCCATTGCCAGCCACTTGAAGAAGTGGAATACCACTTCATCTCTGGTTCAGACAAAAAAGCTCCAAAGAAAATGCGTTGAATCATCCACAATGATGAGGAAGTACTGGTGTCCACCATAAACTGTTGTTGAGGGGAGCACTTCGCAGATGTTGGTGTGAAACATTTGTTGTGGCACGAACACAGTCCTCATAAGGGTCATTTATGCCTTGGCCACTTTTCTTGATGTAGGGGTTGTTGACATGGCCCTTTTTGACAAAAAATTCCACCAATTCATGGTTGATGTGGCCAAACTTCTGGTGCCATCCTATAACATTTGAAGCTCGTTGGTGTACACTTGTTGCTACGAATGGGAAATTCCTCTCATCTTGAGCTTGTGCAATGAAGTCCAACTCAATTATGCCATGAAAAAGGAGCCAACCTTCTACAAAGGTTTTTCCTTCATGGCTTTTGAGCATGAAATGCTTGCCATCACTAATAATGCAAGCTCCTCCCTTCATCAGTTGGTCGAGGGAGAGGAGGTTAACGACAATGTTGAATATATAAATGACATTGCAAAACTTGACTTGTGCTCCATCATACCCTCTTATGGTGAAATTGCCCTTGTTCTGCATGAGCACTTGCTTGTTGTTCGCGATTGTCTCATAGCTTTAATCTGAAGGTTTGTAGTTGTGGTACGTGATGAGCGAGGTATACCCGCAGTCGAGGTACTCAATATACGGCGAGCAAACCAGCATGTTGCTGTGAATCTTTGATACTTGGAACATAAATGAAGAAAAGTCAAACTGCTGCCCTTTGCCTTCCTCCTTTGCATTCTTGTTCAGCTCCTAACTCTCCTTCTTACCCTTTTCTCCTCCACTATCCTTCTTCTCTCCCCTTGGCTTATTTTTCTTGAAGGCGCTCTGTATCCACCCTTTCTCCTTTTTGTGCAACCTCTTGAATTAGTCTTTTTTCACGTGCTCTTTCTTTCTACAAAAATTGCACATGAGCAAGAGTATGGCCCTTCGTGTGATTGCCTTTGAGAGGGAGTGCGTCGACTCATGGGAGTACGCCGACTTCATCACTGGATGGTTGTTTGACAGGGAATGAAACACGCTCTTCCTTCCTTCATTTTGATAAGCTGCATTGCTCAAAACTTGTGCTTTTTCAGCTGTAACTTGGTGGTCTGGCTGCTTTGTGAATAGCACATTACAATCATATGCCTCTGTCAGTTTTGCAACAGGCTTGAACTTGAAAACTTTCTTCATGCCATCCTGGTCTCCAATGAGGCTGTTGAATAGGAAGGTCTCAAAACTTGGCTCAAAAATGGGTAAGTCAATGATGGCAAGTTAGTTACACAGTGATTTTGCCTTGCTCATGTAGATCTCAATGTGACTAAAGTTGTTGAGGCTGATCTGGAAGAGGTCTGTGAGGAGATAAGACTTGAAAGTGGAAATACCTCACATGTAGGTCCGTAGCAGATAGGACCATGCTTGTTCGGCTTGCTCAGCATTTGGCTGGTTGTCAAGCACCATGTATGTACCTTGTGTGAATAAGTTGAATTTCAACACAATGTGTGGTTCACACCTTGGGAGAGGAGGAAAATAAAAGCCACTATAGGACTTCCACATGCTATGAATTCAAGCCACTTATTTGAACATGTAGGCCCAGTGCGCGAAGTTCTTGCCAGAAAATTGGTGGATATTGATCTTGTGCACGAGCACAAAGGCACTTGTAAATGGCACAATTTCCTCTAATCTGTGTTGCCCAACGCCCTGTGTTGGAGATGTTGGGTTATTTGTTTTATACAGGTGTATGTTTGCTGCTAATTGCAATGCCTCAAACACAACCTATAGTGTTTGATATGGTTGCTCCATGTATGTGTGAGGCATTATTGCTTGAGGAGATGGCTTAAATGGTGCCATCATGTAACCAATGACTGTTGGGCTGGAAACTGCTGCCTTATTCTTACTTATTCTGATGCTACTGGTGGCAATCATGTAGGAATGATATGCTGCTGCATGACTTTAGGAGGACCTGGCTAAGGAAGATGTGCTCATCATACTTGTGAAGCTTTCTTGGCATGATTAAACTGTTGTTGTAACTCTTCCTGTTGCTGATGTTCTAGTTGTTGTTGTAATTATATGAGTTATTTCTGCTCTTATAGCTTTGCCAGGTGCTACTAAAGCTGATTCGTCTAAGCATCACGTGTGAGCCGCTCATATTGGCAAAGTAGCTATTGTGCACAAAGTTTTTGCCACAATTCCATGGTCTCTTAACTCATAGTTTGGCACGATGGTGCTTCTTGCTGCGCCATGCGCTTTGCTTCATTTGCCAAGCGTTGAGATTCTCATGCCTTGCAACCTGCCTGATCTGCCACGTGGCAATCCTAATCTTGCCCCATGCGCAAACCATGTAGGATGGAATTCTTATGTAGAGGTGGAGAGTTTACACCTTCATTCTCCATCTCCATGCTGCTCATATCATCCATGTTGCCGTTGAAGTCAGTAGGGTAGATCAAACCTTGGGCGCTAGACGTTGCTAGATGCTTGCTGGCGTAGGTGAGTGGATTCCACAGCTCCTCCAATGCACCACTTTCTAGGATGTAGACTTTACATTTTTTCAGCAATGACCTTGCTTTGATACCTTGTTGATGTATATGGGGTGTTGGAAGGGCTAGGTTCCTTCCTTTAGGGACCGTTGTGCTTGGACAGCAACCACAAATATAGTGAAAGCTGGAACTTGGAAAATTCTGGGATAGAATGATGGCAGTTGATCACAACTATAGTACAACAAACAGTACAGCAAACACAGCTTAGCTTACGACTAACTTTGAACTCTCACGCCTAGACACAACTCCTGGCCCACAGGTGGGATACGTTTAGAAAGACGGCTCTAACAAAGTAGCTTGGGTCTAAGACATTGTCTAGCCACCTCTTCTAAGTTGTGAGGCCTTCTGTTAGTCAAGGGCGTCCTCCTGCCTAGGTTGGCATATTGCTGTTAGGCTTCCTTAAGCTATGAGAATATTGTCTTCACAATCTTAGCCACAAGTGATGTCTACAATTTGTGGAAGCTACTGTGGTAGACTGCAGGCGGAAAGCTTGGTGATGGCTGAGTTGTTGAATGAATAGTACGAAGGTTGCCATCTTTTATAGCAGGATGCTAGCAAGTTGACATCAGTCCAAGCTGGTAGGAAGATTCGTTACCAAGAAAAGAGCGGTCCCCGCTCTTTTCTTTGCATGTGGCCGATGACTCATGCATGCATGCTGAGATGTAGTGCTATGTTGTGCATGTATGCATAGATGCAGAGCCGTCCCCACTCTAGGCCTTGCATGCTGCTATTGAGTCGCATTGATGTATGGGTCAATGCTAGTGCTCCACACTGTCCAGTTTGGTGCAACCCCACCTTAACTAGATCTAGCCAATAAAACAGTGGTGCGTAGTCGCATTGCACAGTTACTAATGTTTTTGGGTTAGCACGCATGCAGAGCTCTGCTATGCATGGAACACATACTATTTTGTACTTTAGGGTCATTCCTTCCACCGACCTAGATGTCAGAGTTAAATCGAGCGTGCAAAAGTGAGGAAAATCTCTGACGATGGGCCAAGGAATTTTTTAGAAAAAATTTCCGTAACTCCATACAGGCTCTTCCGATTCTAAAACGGATTACACCAAGTTGAATAGAAAAACTAGAACGGTAGGCATCACCTCTAACAAAGATGTAATACGGTGTTGCTGAAAAGAATGTGGCAGCTATTAGAAACTTTGAGAGCTTAACAAAGAATTTTCAAAAGGATTAAAAAATAATTTTATCTTGATAAGTACATTGGAGAATTTATTGATCCGTATACATTTCTCCTTCCCACTAAAGTAGAAGAAATTGAGAGTGTCCCTTGATTTCCAAACAATCATAATTTGTTGCTATTTGTAAATCTTAATGATGAATCAACAAATTGTGGATGTGTTTGCAAAAAAATCGCAGAGTTTCTACATTGTCCAGGGGAACTCTTCCAATGATGCGATACTCTTTGCTAAATTTTGGCTTTACCATGGCTTATTATTTTCTCTTCTATACGAGTCTATGTGAAGATTTTTATTTTGCCATAATTGGGATTATTCATGTGAGGATTTTCCTTTTCTTTAGGCCATTTCATTCTAGTTTTCACAAAAAATAGGTTTTGGTTTATACCTCTCGACATGTACAAAGATTTTGGTGTGACCAAGAAAGGTGAGACTACCTCAATCAACTCAATTGAGTGATGTCTGAGGTTAAACAACTTGTCAATTGCCTTTTATAAGCCAATGTTTAAAACTACAATGCCAATAAGGTTTGTGTGAGCCACAATGAAGGTATAGCTCACACATGACATTTTGGGGGATTTAGAACATCATCATTGTCACTTTTGATGTTGGAAAACATAGTACTTCATCATCGCTCGAGAATACTAGGACTACCAAAAATAGTGGAGTAGTCTGAAGCGACGAGAGAATTGCGAGCCAGAGTGGTAGTACGAGAGGAAGGATTAGTTGTGGCTCCAGTATTCTCTTAATTCTGTACAACCCCATAGTATAAACATCTATTGTGCATGTCTGGAAGCTACTTTTGTCACTCTTATTAATAAAAAACACAGTTTTTCTTGAGTTTGTGCAAGGTTTCTTTCAGCAACCCCGTTGAGTTTGGCAAGGAGTTGCCGGCTTGGAGAGGAAAATTCTTGACATCTTGAAAACCTATGAACCAAGAAGAAAGTTGACATGCTCAAACTCTTGCTGTATGGCTACAAGCCTTGCACAACGTTGTGCCTTATTTGGCACACGCTCTCTCAATTTCATGTTATAGAGCTTCATGTTCTCTTGTTCCGCTTCTAAATAGAATTGTTGCACTTTGAATTTTTCTTTCGAATGATTTTAACAGAAGTTATACAAGCATAAGTTTGCACACCAAAGGTCCTGACATGATATTTAGCCCAACGCAGCTTTTGATACGGTTCCGCAAAAATCTGATAAATTTCATAAAATTCAATAGAACAATCTGATTTACCACATGGATTACGTGGAATATCTCATTTAAAGTATTCTTTCTTTCTTTTGTGCACAAATTAGAAGCAAAAGTAATAGTTTACTATCTTTTCATCCCCATTTTTTGATGTCATCGAATTTTAACATGCTCAAATGAGACAAACTACTTATCTTCTAGTAGTTTGTTTCATTTGGGGATGAAAAGTTAATACGCCACTATAAAATTCCCTAAAGAATAATAATTCTACTATGTTTCAAAATTATTATTTCATCATACTTTGGACATATAAGAAAACGATTTTTGCCAAATGTTCTTCTCTATTTAACTTTTACCTTATTCAAATTTCCATGAACAATTGAGTTTTTTATGAATATAGAGATGAATTATTTTTCTACTTTACAATTCATCTTATTCATGTTTTAGTCCCAAGTAAACCTATTTTTTCAATCTCTTAAATCTGTCTCGTTTTCTGCTTATTTTATGTAATTGACCAAGTGACCTCAACGGATTTTGTACTCGGCTGATGTTTGTGCCTTCCTTACATATTAAGAATAACTTACCGAAGTATTTGCTTTCACAATAGGATAATTGTTTGGCACGAATTTCAAACTTATTTTTTGATTTTACATAAACAAAATGCAATCAAGTACGAAACAAATCTCAAAAGGAGCTAACCCATCGTTTTCTAAACACTTTTTTGGCATTAAAAAAATAAAACACCACTCATTTATTCTCATTCATATAAGCACCAATATGAGTAAAGTATAGAGCATCTTTCTTAGAAATATATTTTTAATAAAAATATCAACTTTGATTTTCCCATGAGTCAGAAACAATTGGAAGCTTCAGATCATTTAGTAGTATTATGAAAAACAGTTTACTATTTTTTTAAAACAAAAAGTAATCGAACCAAACATAAAAAAACAATGCCAAAGAAAACGAACTTGATTTTTCTTGCTAGAACATTTCTCTTAAGCATTGATAAATATAAAAATTATTATATGATTACTTCCTTCTTAGTGAAATATGTGCTTGATTTATTCCATATATATATATTTCGAATCTTTTCGAATTATGTTTTTATCTATGTTTTCTCAAGAAATAAAGACGCCTTAGTTGCGGCTAAACAGTTTTAAAAATAATTATTATATCTCCACAGTTTATTGGTAACAAATCGCATTTTTAAGAGTGAAATTGTTTTTGAAGGTTTCCTTTTACATTTATTTTGTACAATTAAAACATATATTAACAAATTTCATACGTTGTTCGTTTTATGTACACAATATTTGAACCACAGTCCAAATAATGCTTTTACGAATATAGAATGTTACCGATTTATAATACTTAAAACCATGTCTCACAAGATCACATCTGATTGATACCATTATACATTTCAAAATAATATAAAATACTTTCAAAAGAAGTAAATATAGCTACTTTAATTTGTTATTAACTCAAAATCCTTTACAACATGACATTAAAGGTTTTGTACAACGAATAAAATGTACATAGTATATTTTAAGTGGTTTTTGTTGATGTTGCATAATTCCTTTTATGTAACATTGAAACCGTAAAGAAATAGTTGCAAACATTTATTTGACATTCCATGAACGAATAGATGACATAGAAATTGTTCTTGGATATCTACCTCTTTTGACTAATTCTCGCCATGGATTGTTTCAAAAACTTGTTTTTTGTTTTTTTTCTTAATGGTAATTTTAAGAGTTCAAATGTATATGTAGACTCAATACAAAGAATACGATTTTATGTTTTCTGAAGGTGTATAATGTTCATGTTTACTTGAATTCTTATTGAATTCATGTTGATAAAAAGAGCATACATTAATCACCTCATTTTGATGAATTCATGTATTGAATTATATGAGAAACAGAACAGATATAACATTAGTAGACATCTATGATGTGGAACCGTTACAACACAAACAAGAACATTTTCCAAGGACATTTCATGAAGTTTATCACATGTTACAGATTGGATTTTTTTTCAACATCACATCTCCATTATTCATCATCATGTTTTGAATTAGGACATACATCTTTGCAAAGGTCAAGAACATATCATTTAAAAAAATCTACAAAATGAATATCTTTCCATACGTCTTATTTGATTCAAGTTGAGTATTTCAGTTCAACAATATCTTTTCATAGTGGACTTGTTTAACATTAGCCTTTAATAAGAAACACCGTCCTTATATGTTTTGTTTGTGTTGAAGTAGCAAACATCCGTCTTTCCTTTGTCAACAAGCCTAAATTAGAAATACTATTTTCCTTATGTTTAGCCTAACCTGTGTGTTAACTTTACATCAGACGTACGTCTTCTTGTCTGCTTGTTTCCTAGGTTACAATTGTCAGTTTTTTTTAACGAGTTCTCTGAGCTTTTTGTGGTTCACCACGCATGGTGGTGAATTGTACAAGTTATGCCACGCGACCTGATAGGGGTTTGTTGCATTTGCTTGATCCATTCATTCTTTCCAACAAATATGCTTTTTCAAACTCTTCATCCTTGCCTCCCTGTCACTCCCATGGCCTGAATCCCCCTTAAGCTCTTCAGATCAACCCGCCTCACAGCTCTCAAGAGTACTCTTCTCTCACAGGTCTTAAGAGCACTTCCCCCTCACAGCTCTCAAGAGCATGTCCTCCCTCACACCATCAAGAGTTGATGTCAGCTCTGCAGCATATACTCGTCATCCCCCCATACAAACAAAGAGCCACATGGCTCTTGGCAAGAGCTAAGTGATGAGCTCACACTTAGCTCTCGCTCAACCCACCCTGTCCTCACCTTCCAGCTGCTTTGCTCTCCCCTTCTTGCTAGTTTTTTCAACATTGCATCAAACCCGTAAACTAGCCTATGGTCTTTGCACCCCTTGCTTTTGCTTCTGCTATCTCCATGGTCACAGCTGACAACTTTTGCTGCTTCCACCTCTTACACCGTTTCTGCCACCACCGCTCTAGCCTTGGCTGTCGAGCACCATCGAGGTCTTTGCGCACGCAATCTATGCGGTTATTGGCCCTTGCCTTCCTTGTTGCTCTGTTGTGGCTGTCGCCCTTATTGTGGTGGCTTCATCTTGCTTTGGTTGTCCCCTTCCTCACCCCACCAGTTTGGCCCGTTTTGTGGCTTCCTTTTTGTCACCCCCCCGACCCTCAACCCTTGCCCTTTCCTGTTCCTCCTCCTTATTGGTGTCCCATTTTTTTCTGTACACTTTTCCCTCCACTGACCCCTTTTTTGTCTGGTCTCTTGTGCACGTTTTTCCTCCCCCCCCCTTGTTCCGTCTTTGGCTTTGGCCATACCTCAGCTCGTTCCCCTCCATACACTCGACCCTTGGCTCCTTAGCTCCAACCCTCCCATTAGCTTTTCGTTTTTTGCTCTCATTCCTGTGCTCCTAACCCCTTGGCTCTAGGCTTTAGGCGACATGCCTAACTTTCTTGCCTTTCAGCTTTAGGCTATAGCTGCTAGCCTCCACGTTTTGAGATTAAGGTCTTTGTCTCTTGGCATTTGGCCGCTTCTCCATCCGGGCTCCACACCCTAGGCTATGGCCCTCTGGTCCCTCATGATCTCAATGGCCTCCGTCTGACCTTCTTGCCCATTCCACCGCTGTCTCTTGTCTTCCTCCACACATTAATCCCGCAGCCGTCAACCCCTAAAGTGACATGTTTGCCTTTGCGACCTTTTGGCCCTGCCCTTTCATAATTCTAAGAATCCCCCCACCAGGTCTTGTCCTAGCCTCCTCTTTTGTTATCCCCCTCTCTCTCTTTCTCTCTCTCCCTCCCCCTCTCTCTCTCCTCTGTCTTGCTCTCTCTCTCTGTTTCTCACTCTCTCATTCTTTCTATCTCCTCTCCCTCACCCTGCTTTCTCTCCCTCTCTCATCCCTCTGTTTTGTCTCTGCCCTCTCCCTGCTCTCCCTCTCCAATTTCTCTCCCTTAGCTCTATCTGCTTTCCCTACACTCTTTCTCTCCCTCTTTGATCCCTTTTACCTCTCCTTTCCCTCTCTCTCATATCTCTCTCTTCTCTCTTTGCTCTATTTCTCCAGTCTCCGCTCCCTCACCTAACCATCCCTAACCTTGCACCTGACCCGTCTCTCCCTCGCACTCTCTCCTCACTCTCTCTCTCTTTTACCTCCCTCACACTCCCACTCTCTCTCTATGTTGTGTCCGCTCTCTACCTCATTTCTATTCTCTCAACTTTCTCCTTCTCTCTATCTCTCTCTCTCTCTCTTTCTCTCTCTCTCTCTCTCTCTCTCTTTCTCTCTCTCTCTCTCTCTCT